>JAAMPD010000708.1:0-39249 GCA_025266255.1 Trissolcus basalis | reverse complement strand
TTTCGTTCCTCTTTCCTTATTGGCTGATTTCTTGAGAGCCAAAATTTGAATTTGCAATTGTATATAATTGTATTGTAAATTTTCTATTTTTTTGATTTTTGAAACTTTTTAGTTTTGAAAACAAAACTTATATTATTCTATTATTTTGTTATAAAATTAATAGCGAGTATTTCCTAATAATTATTAATTCTATTTTTTTGAGAAAAACAACTATTTATTTTTCTGTAATAAAAATTGTATTGTATTTCACCAATTTTTAAATCATAATAATTGAGATATTCAAAATTCAAAATCCAACAGACGCGCGTAGCGCGTTAATCAACTATAGTTTCATAAAATTCCAGATGAAGTTCCTTTTTTCTCTATAAGGGTAATACTCCTCCTCTGTCCCTCCTTCAAAGTTTCTAATTCAAAAAGTTATAATCTTAAAAAATTGAAGGAGAATAGTTAGGCGCCTAAAAAAGTCATAATTTTATAGTTCGTTGACAATCTCCAACGTTATAATTTGAAATTTTATTCGCATTCTCAGAAGTGTAGATATAGATCCCTATCCCAATTTACGAATTTTAATTTAAAGATTTCTTATACTTTATTAAAAGACTTATTTCAAGATTTGCAATAAAGTTTTGATTGTCTTTATTTAAGGTTGTATAAGTTCTCTTTTTTTTTTGGTTCCGTAGAAGTGGGGGGCTTAATCCCCCTCCGGGGGACTTTCGAGTCTCTTTTTAAGACTTGAAAAAGATCTTGAATAAAAATTTGTAGACTCTTGAATTATAAGGTCCGAAAATGTCCCAGTCAAAAATATTTGGCTAAAATTCGGGAACAATTTAATTAATTTCAATTAACCCGCTTTTAGAAACAATTTTGCCCCTTACGTAACGTATGTACAGCAACTTCGTTCATTAAAGTTTTACCATACAAATAGAGAACTTATGGCAATCATTAAAAAAGCATTTACTAAATTTGTAAAGTTTGGCGTTTGTTCATTCAGTTTATAGATTGGAATAACATCATGACCAATCTGAGTTGAATTGCAATGTTCAACTCATCGGCATGAGTTTAAAGCACCTCAAGCGAATTCGGATGCCAATCACAAATGAATATAAAAGCCTTTGAAATTTAATCAGCACGAATCCCGAAATAAGTTTTGGCATCAGTAATTCATATACATTCGTCAGCTAGTATTGTTCTTGACATTTATTTTGTGGTATATAATATTTAATTGCTCAATAACGCTATTGTCAATGAATTTCAAGCCGCAGATTTGAATTTAAATTTCTTAATCTAGGTCTCGTTTATAATGAAAACGAATCTCATTAATTTATAAACAAATATGCCAGCATACCAAATGCAGCTTATGTTATTCAGTGTTGTGGAAGTTGTAAGTTTTCCATGAAAGACACTTTTATAAATGTAATATTCGAATGAGAAATACAGTAATTATAACTTTATGACTTCTGGTAACAGCTAGAGGTAAGTACTTTTTATATTTTTTAGTTATAGAGAATCGGACATTTATGCACGTTCATGCAATGAAAATCTTTACCAATGTATACATTTCATAATTTGTTTGTTTATCTGTTTGTGTTCTAAAAACTCGAAAATTATTGGAAATATAAAATAATTGGCAACATCGTAGGCGTTCGTTAAAGTCACAACAGTGACATAGATTGATAATTATGACATTTTCTCACATTTCTGTGTACTCTGATTATTCTATGAAATTAAATAAAAACACTATGATTCTCTCTAATTTGTTCATCGATTTTTGGTAACTAGTACACGATAACCTTAACCTTCCATTAATTAGTACATCATATTTGACCACTAATATGCAGACTAGAATTTCAAATATGTAATCCACTGTAATTTTCAAAATAAAACAAACATCTGTCTGGTTAATACCGGAAACCACAAAACTATAATCACACATACGTGATTATTATTATTATTATTATTATTCAGATTTTTTAAATTCAATTTCCACAAACTTTATTTACAATGTATGTTTTTGTATTGGATGTGAAAATTAAAACCATACATGATGTACATTTTCCACACTGAAAATCAATGAAGCAACGAAAAAAATAATTGTAATGTTTTTTTCAGAACGACAATACATTTCACAAACAATCCTTCGGCAAAAAAGTTGAAGCGTTCGAAGAAAACGGTTCATTGAACTTTCGTCTCAGAGCAAATTAAAGTAATTGCTCGATAATTGAGCACTAATTTTTGCCGTGAGAGTTTCCTCCAATATTGTATGCTGCAAAAGGAAGAACAATGGCGCGACTCACAAACGTAAGGCGAAAATTGCTAAAAATCTGTCAATCTGTGTGTCGTCGCAGACTCGTTGACTCCTGCGACACTGCTGTTGCATAGAAAAATTATAGTCTGAAAATTTTCCGTCAGTAAAGTTCAGTTGAATTGATTATTATAGATTTATTAAAGCACCTCATACTGAACAAACAAAAATATAAGAAAATACGAAAAGTCAACGTCGAAGTAGAAATCTTGGCTTACGAAAAAGAAAATACCGGAATTAACATAAGCACTTTCGCTGAATAGCTATTAACACGCTCGACCAGATTCGCTTTATGCAGATTTTCCGAGATTCACTTGAATGCAATATTTAAAACCTCCGCGGTACGTTGCTTAAACGCCCATATCCTGCGAATACCAGTATTATTCAAATTTTGACGCACATATTTCAATTTTCAGCCCATCTCTAGAGTTCGATCGGTGTCACTGCCCAAGTAAAAATTCATCTATCGTTCTACAATCGATTCCAGAATAGCAAATCTATGGCACAAATATAACATTCAATATACACAATAAATCTGAAATAAATGTTAAAACCAGCTTTTGATTATATTTTTGGTATATCTAATTTACTTAATAATATTTATATTATAATATAAATGTCCCTTAAATGTCCTTTTAAATTAAAATAATCAATATCATTTGTTTTTTATTTTCCTGAATTCAAAATTTTAATTCTATTTAATTTTTATATAACCTCTGACCTTGTTAAAAAAAATAAAATGTTTTTACTTGTATTACAACCATTCAGTATACGTAGAATGAACACTTTAATCTCTGTGCCTAATGTACAAATTGGCACAAAATCTTCACGCGCAACTGGCGTGACGGTTTTCATTTTTATTGGTCAGTGTTTCATCTTAGATTTGGATCAAACATATCTAAAAAGGATTTTATTCCAGGAATATATATATGCTTACAACAAATTTTTAGCGTGAAGCCTTTCGAATGTTAATTGTGATAAACAATTATCGTTTGCCTGGATCACGTCTCACAACTTCCGGAATCTTGTATACCAAGGTGTATATACTTACACACCCATTGTTATTGAGAATAATTGGTCTAGAACTCATCAACCACTTTCTTGTGTGTCATTTCGCTGTTCGTTAATTCGGTCTCCTTAAATTGTTTTATACTTGGAGAAAATATTTGATTTGACAAGAGAAATAACTCCTGATTAATTGAAAATAATTCGAAATGAATTTTGATGTCTTGAAATTATTATCGTGGCAGTAAAAAAAATAGTAAACAATTTCAAAAAACATAAATTAGTTTGAAATCAATTTGATCAATGATTTTAACATATGCAGCTGTTGAAACTATTGAAGGTTAGTCAAATGTCAAGTTAAATGTCACATTTTTGACAGAAAAACCTATTTGTTCCACACAAGAAAAACTGTTTTGGTTTTTTTTTGTTCACGACGAGACGAAACATTATGATGCATATAAAAATTCTTCCAAGTATTGACATGAAAATAATAACTTTTAGAAACAATTAAAAAATTATGGCATGAAGGAAGTTCCCGCGCGAGACGAAATACGGATAGTATTCATTAGAAATTGGCCAACACATATTTTATATAGATATAAAAACTTGTTTGTGTTTTATTAGATTTTTTTATTGCATGATTATTGAATTATTACAATTTTCAAGTGCCATTTAGATGTTTGAGTTGAAGTAGCGCCGACTTACATAAAAGAGTGTTGACGGTAGAAGTGAGTCCTTGTTTATATATCGATGCTACTTCAACTTACGCGTCAAGGTAGAAGAAATAAGAGTGTATTTTCCAATTTTACTATATGGATATATGAATAATTACGCGATGAAAAAAATGCGGTAAAGTTGAGGGAAGCTTACGCGTCTGTTTGAAGGAGGTTTTGAAAATTGTTCAATAAACTCAATGCCTTTTCTTTGTTTCGCGATTGAGCCTTCTTGAAAGAGGGATAGGGAGATGAAAAAATAATGAAACCACAAGAGAGGAGATCTGATTTGTACACATTTTTGATGAAGAAGGAAAGTGATTGCTGAGTTGTGACCTTGGTGAACGTCAATAACAGCCACTTTGTATTGGTCCATAAAACTTGTTCTAAAGATATACTAAGGTGATTCGCCGATACGAGAGTGTTCGGCGATTCCGGAATGCCATCAGCTCAAAAAGACAGGGTGTGTGAAAAACAGCGGACCTTCATCCAAATTAAAGAAGAGGACCTCTTACGGTGGTACGTGTGTATAATATATGTAATATCGGTAGACTAAGAACTTCTATCTTCGCCGAGTGAAAGTTATGTTGAATAATCCGCAAAATCACGTTTCCATCTCTCGCGTTTTAAATGTGCGCGCAAGTTTATTGGCGAAAAAGAAATAAATGCATTTTACACATTGAAATTAACTTTCTTTATTATTTAATATTAATCGATGATTTATACTTATGGACATCGAAAAATCCGATGACTATTTGACGTTATCGCGGTTATTCCGGCTAACTTTTATTCTTCTGAAGAATTTGCAATAACAAGTTCCTGTATGGTAAAAAAATAGTCATTTCTAATAGACACAATCATAGCAAAAATATATCTCGATGTTATAACAAAAATTGATTAAAAATTTATATCAAAAATCAAACAAAAAAAAACCATAAGAAAACTATCTATATACATAACAAAAATTTACAGCATTTTTCAACATTGAATATAAACCAGTTTTTTCTTAAGCTGAAAGTTTCAAAAAAAGAGAAAAAAGGATACGTCTTCCGAAAGACGTATCAGAATTTTGTTTGATAAAAAAGACGAACAGAATGAGTTGAATTCGTGAGAAAAAGGAAAAACAACCATTGAAGAGTATGCGACCGGTTTTTAAAGAACATGCATGATTTAGAATTCGTGTCCTTTGCAATTTTTTTTTCACTTTTTTTTCCCGTAAACAAGTTTGGTAGTTTCAAGAGAAACAAATTGTTTGTCAACGAAAAGTTCGTCCTTTCGATTTGTCAGGAATCTCATGATATTAAAAGTTAAATGACAACAAAAATGTCTGAAATAAATATCATCAAAGTTACTATGAGTAATCGTCAATAACAAGTTTTAGTTATATAAAAAAGTGCAAAATACCATAATGTTTTTTAAATCATACTGTGAATTGTTTTGAAAAATTAAAAGTAGTGAGGTCATAATGTTTATTAGTAATTTTGTGACATATTTATATTTTATTTCATTACGCTTACCAAAAGTGTTTCATCTCATATACTTTCTTTATAATAAAATTTGTCTTCTGATGACGTTACTGACATAACGAAGTCATTATTACAAAACCCTTTTTGTTAATTAAGTTGTGTCAGA
The DNA here is from genome assembly GCA_025266255.1 of Trissolcus basalis. Classification (NCBI taxonomy): domain Eukaryota; kingdom Metazoa; phylum Arthropoda; class Insecta; order Hymenoptera; family Scelionidae; genus Trissolcus; species Trissolcus basalis. The sequence goes on along the minus strand of JAAMPD010000708.1, from coordinate 33,597 downwards.
GCAAATTAAATGTTAGCTCACACAGATCTCTTTTAATGGCAGCACAATGATTTGAAATCAAGAAACGCGACCCTTCCAGGTGGTTCTATTGAGTTGTACTATACTTGGCGCTTCGCCGAGTTCGTTTCATTTGTCGCTGCCAAGTGGCTACAATCAAAGAAAACAATGAAACGTCGCAATTATTCTGACAGAACGAAACCGAATGGAACGTCGCTCATTGAGCATCAAGTTTTTAACTCCTCATTTTTCATTCAGAATCATAATACAATTTGTGCAATCGTTCAGGAAACGTCTGTTGGGCCTGCTATTAACTCCGCGTGTTGTAACCGAAATTAATCTTGTGCTAAATGTTCATTCAACTTTGATCTCTCTGTTGATTTTTCAATAGCAGAATTGTTTTTGAATTCAAATTCGCAAATTCATTCGCGGCAAAAAATACATTGAGATTGTTCTTACATGTACCAAGGAAGAAATTATTGAGGAAGTGATGTCACAGCACGTGCGCGGATTGATAAATTAACCAGTCCCTATGAAGTGTGATGCGATAAAAAAAAGTTGATGGTATTTTGTAAAATTTATTCGACATTTGAAAAATTATTAAAAAGTGACATTCATTTTGTTTACATAATTTTGAATTGAGACATTTACAATTTTAATTGTCCAGTTATCATTCGGATTTGAAATAATTAGTCTTTTAAAAATTTTCGAATTTCTCGTGAATTCTATTTTTAAATTTTAATTTTGCCATTTGTTATTAAAAGAATAATGAATTAGCACTCAGGAATTCCAGTTTCATACACGCGTCCTTCTCGGTGACTTCTTTTTAAGATGCTTCAAAAGCTGTTGGCGAACAACTTTGGTAGTATCGAGCTCCTTTATCATCTCTGCATTATTTATTCGTGTCTCGTTAGCAAGTTGGATTTTTTTTAATAACTCTAAAAGTAAAAAAATAACAAAAAAAGTATTACAGAATTTTCTCGACCGAAAAAAAACTTAAAAAACAAAAGACATTTTGTTTGACAATTTTTCGAAAGTTGCCTCTCTCAATATAAGATTCTGTATAAATGAATGAAACTTATACCAGGGATTTGACGTGCAAAGAATTTGTATGTATTTTAGTCTTTCATATTCGACGATTTCCCAGAGAAATTTGAAGGAACAAAAAATTTTTTTTCACGTTGCCAAAATTCTCAGTTGAATATGAATTTTTTGTGATATATTACAAGTTTTTTGTATAAAATACACATAATACTATGTTCACTTAATATTTTTTGCACTTTAAAACTGTTCAATGTTGACATAAATAACAACTTTTAATTTCATCAAAATAATGCGATAGGAAATCATTAACTGAGCTTTTTTAGTCAATCTATAAAATAGGATTTTCGGTAATAGACATTCCAACGGAAATAATCAATTGCAGTACGACTGAATAGAATAGGTATAATTCTATTTTTTGACGGAATATGTTAGACACGAAGGATGAATATCGTTCAGGGGATAAATATAAAAACGCGATTGACGATGACGAGGGCATCGAGTTTTTCGTTAAACAGCCGGCCCTTACTTGAGTTCCATTTTGGACGTTCTCTTTGCGAGAGCGTAGAATGCAATGGAATGCGAGCCAGTTCGCGCACAGTGGCAAACGATCCGATCCAATCTTTACCCATGGAAGCCGATTACTTACACCAAGAGAAATCTTATTGTGTGTTAAGAAATCTCTATTTTGCATTTAATAAGTGTCGCGTAAAAGGAAATTGCGATAACAAATGATAGATACAAGTACTCGACCGTGATTCAATAAACACAATTATATACCATTACCTGAACTCGCATAAATCATTTTGTCCAGTGAAATTCAACCGAGTTACTTCATTTTAGTGATGAGTGTAACTCGAAAATTATACTCTTAAATAACTTTGCTACCAGACAACAAAAATTGCTACTATACTACCACTAAAATTCAAACAATAATGTCCGTACGAATTTTGGCTTTATATTTATTTATTTTTAGGTTGAAAATCGGTAGTTTCTGAATCAAAAACTAAGTTTTGTATAAAATAACAAGTGTTCTCGTGAAAGAAATTAATCCATTAATATGAATATTAATCTTTGAAATAAGTGTAAAAAATGTAACAATAAAAATATATTCAAATTTATGCCAAAATGGTTACCAATAGAATTCTACAGCTTTTAATAGTTTTTAATTAAAAATTGCATTCAGTTTTTGTAGTTTATTGAAAATTTAGTTCAGAAATTCACATGCGACATTTATTTGTCATGTTAACCGGTTTGTCGCGTTTGAAATAGGATTATCCAGTCAACTTTTAGAGTTTGTTGAATTAACCGAAACGTGATAGATTTTTTTGAAATCACAATGAATGTAGTTTGACTTAATTATTGAGTTATTTTCTGAATGACCTATCTTGACGTGTTTGCCTCAGAAAGGTACGCGTTATTTTCAACAAATGCGTCTGGCAAGATGGCCGAGAAGGACCTTGGCTGCACTTTCGCGAGGACAGGATTTCGCGTTGAATTCCAATGGCCTGCGGGGACATGCGTTTTCTGTACTTTCAAAAACATCCAATATCTGAATTGTGCTTCGCTGTCATTGTCACATTACTACCAATTATTAATCTTCCAATTTTCTTTCCGATCTTATAATAAAAAATTAACTAAACTACGAAAAAAAAAACTTTTCTAATGAAAAAACCACCACTCAACTGACTCGAGTTAAATAATCATTTTTATTTATACAAAAAAATTAATTAAACATTTGTATGAGCGAATTAATAATCTTCTGTACAAAAAAAGGGAAATGAATATGAAAAGGAAGATGACATGAATGCGAATGGGCAAGAAAAAAAAAAAAAAAAAAAAAAAAGCTGAACCGGATAAAAAGCGGAAAAAACTCTCTTTTTCATTGGAAGGTCGGGTGTTAAGGCCAATCACATATGATAAGCGACGACACAAACGTTAAGTTTAGCAATTTGTTGAAGCACAAGCCGACGATGACGAGCGGGTACCTTTTTAAAGAGGTGTATTTTTATAATCACTGCATATATTCATGCCTGATGCCTACGTTTAAACACCCATGCCGAGTTATATGCGAAGGTGCGAAATCCGTGGAGAGTGAATTTGAGCTTGACTTTCTCCGGCTTCCTTATTGCGGATGTAGGATTAGTAACTCGTCTTGTTATTTTGTGATTCCATTTTATGATTCAGCGCTAAACGTTAATTGGTTTTACATTAGCATTCAATCGAATTAGTTGTGACAAATTTGTCAACGGGAAAAGCAGAAGATGGAGGAGGTATAATTGAATTATTCTAAAAACATTTCTGAAAGACTTCTCCACTAGGCATTGCCAAGAGATCAATAATAAATTTCATAACAGAAAAAAAAATTTCTTAACTCATCATTATAATTATTCTGGAATTTTTTAATTTCACTAGCATATATATGATGGTAAACCACAAATTTAAGATGTTAAATGAAAAAGTGTATACATGTTCTGTCATGTTACTCAAGTTTTTGCCTGAAACTCATCAGTAAAATAAATTCTCCGACTTTCCTGCTCCCATCTAGTCTTGTCATTAGAAATTGTTCAAACAATAAATTAAATTGGACGTCCCTTTGTATTTTACCCGTTAACATTAAACAAAATGTTAAAATTAGCTGCAGTAACGTGAGGTTACATAAAAGTGATCGATTGGTATGATTTTCGTTTTTCTATTAACAGCGATAAGTGAATGTTATAAAGCTGAACTACACGGCGCGTGATCATGAACGTGGTCCATTATATGTCTCGAGTTAACTGGCATAGCTGACTTTTGAATTTGACAATGTATAGACGCTGAATCGTAGATAGTTAAAGAATAGTACTGAGAAAGGTCAATTTCGTAACATTGGAAGTATGAATAAGTTGAAATGTTTGTAGGAATAAAGGGAAGAGGCAGGAGCGGCTCGTTCTACCCCGTTGACAGACCGTCTCTGCACACGAAATCCGGTTTTCTAATATTCACGCCAACCGATTTCAATTGCTCCATTTCATGTCACGTATTTTCAACATTTGTACATTTCACCTCACCGCAAACTCTTTTTCTTTTCAACCTATCATCTAAATATTCAAGTATATCCAACATTATATAAATTTTTACCCACAGGGACAAAATATACATTTAAATATATTTTAGTTTTATATTTTTCACATAAATATAATTTGTATTTATATAATTTATTTCTGCTTTATAAATAACTTGAATGTAGAATATATAAGGATATTTTTTAAATATAGAAAACGTACATAAAATATCCCTCACGGACGAAAATATATCCGCCAAAATATATTCTATTTTAGTATACTTATTGCCGCTTTTAATAAATTTTTTATATACAAAATATATTCTATTTTATACTTTATAAATTTATATAATGGAATTTATAAAAAAAATATAAATTAAATAGTATACTTATTGCCGGAATATATTTTCTACACAAAAAACATATTTCGTTTATATTTTAAAAATATATTTTCGTCCGTGCGGGATAAGTGGAAATATATTTTTGTCCGACATACAGATATATTGCATATATGTGTTTGTTTATACTTGTGTTGACATATATGCAGTATGTATACAGCAGCGTACACTGAAGATATATGACGACACACAATGTACCATGTAAACATTTTTTTACATGGGATGCATCGATGTTAGAGAGAAATGATTAGAGCAGCTGCTAATATACTATGAACTGTTAATGAGACGCGCCGAGACATCTGGTAACACGTGTGCTAATAGACGACGAGGGCTGCAGATATAATTACTAGATTTCGCATGACTCTGGAGGTACAATTACAGCTGATATTTGAAGAACGGGTAAAAGTACCATCGAAGTGAAAGTATAACGACGCCTCCGCGTAGACAATTTGAATGCACTTGCACTGCGGATCAGATAAATATACAAAGCTTTTTTTTTGCTCCAACTGCTAACGCGCGATTAATCGGTTCAACAGCCGCGACCGTCTTTTACACATTCATGTGTGTCTGCGATGCACGTCTGACAATCTCCGCGAGCTCAAAATGGCCCATCTAACAATACCGAACTACGAGATTTGGTTTTTCCATTTATTTGAATATTTTTGCATCGTCAAGTTTGACGAATTTCAGTCGAGTTTCCTATATCTATCGTACATTTTTCTGTATGTATAAAAACTCGTTTTACGAAATTTTAGTATCTTTATGTAAAGTAAATAAACTTTTTTTTTTTTAGATTTGCGATTTGAATTAAAAAAAGAACGTCAACAAAAATGAAGACTTGAAATATCATTTTGTTTTTGTTCTTTTCATTCTTCGTATACCAAGAATTTTTAGTCTTATTTTGTTCGGAAACAAGATTTGGTTTTGGCCAAGGAATATTTTTCCTCACCCAATCAGCCATAAGAATGCAAAATAATTGCTTGATGGTATCTCATCGACTGGGAATTTTTCGAAATATTCAACTCGAAAGAATTTATACAGTCGAATTTTTGTTACAAATTGGAAACCATTGTTTCATTGGCATTTCGATCGGATACCAATTGGGTTGTCAGGCATATACGGGTTCGCGCACTTTGGCATTGTTTACTGAAGTGTACATATACCGCGAGCGATCTGACATTTGAGAAGCAATATTTTTCTTACGAGAGTTTCCCTCGACGCAAGGTCTTCATGAAAAACGACTGTACTTTTGGAGCATCAGCGCGTGTCTCAAATGTCAAATGAGGCGCGATTGTATGAGTTCATCAGCTTTGTGCCGATGGAAAAGGAGAAATTTTTGTACGACATACAAATATACGATGACGCTCTTGTGACGTCTTTACGAATTTTACTTGCGCGGAATTTCACATTCAAGCTGATGTTTAAAACGAAAATGAAATGAAGTTTGTTTATGATAAGGATATGGTAAGTAATTGCGCGTCTTGGATAGTTGATTCCAAACGAATAACATCATCTTTTTATGCTAATGCCGTCGAATATTTTGTCCATTTTTATATATTTTCATTTTTTTACACATCCATCTGGAAGGATTTATATTATAAATAAATTAAAAATATATCAATCTAAAAAATGTTTGAACAATTTTTCAATATTTCCAAATTGAAATGAGAGGATTTTTAACAATGTTGGTAAGGAATTTTCATTTTTTTTTTAAATTCCACACACTGTGCGTGAAATGTTTGCATTTTTATGGAAATTAATTTTTATTTTATTTCTGATGATGATAAGAATATATAATGGCAATTTCAGAAATTTGTGTCGGCTACATTTTGTCTTTGTCTAGCTCACTGCTAAAGATCCAGTAAGAAAGAGACAAAGCATATTGCCGAGTTTCCGAATTCACCAAAAGAAATGTTGAACTAATTAGGTTGTCGTGGTATACAGTTGACTGCACAGTGTATAACTGGTGTGAACGAAATTTTGTATTATGTAATATTATATTTTAACAAGTTATGCGTGTATGAAAAAGGGAAATGACTTAATGCGGACGAGTTATAGGACCCAAAAGTTGTATGCCCGCATGTGTAGTTCTATTAATTTTCATGTTTTTGAATTATACAATCGTTAGTATTTGAAATATTTCACTATCGAGAAATCACGAATTAATTGGGTTTTGCAATTGCTTTTCATTGTGCGAGAGCCATCTTTGAGAACGAATAAAAAAAATGAAATAATGTATATGAAGAAGTGCATACAAAAATTTCCATAATAAAATCAATAAATCATTTTCTAATAACATTGTGACTGAAATATGTGTAGAGAAATTGATCTCACACCAATAAACAAGTAAGATAAGATTCTATTGATGAAAAATATTTAAACATTTCTGTGAAAAAATGTACCAATGAATAAATAATTGGAATAACTACTGAAATTAATATTGGCATTTTTTCATAAATTTTTATTTCGTTTCCACAATGAAGAATGCTCTTCTCGTTGTATATTCTCTTTCTTGTTTGGATGTTTTATCAGCCGTCGTTAAGGTAAACATTCCTCTTACTTTTTCCGTTCGATCTTTAGAACTCAAACGCCACACTGCGGAGCTCAACAAACTATTACGCTGTGTTACGACGATGAAGAGGATGTGTGTTTTCATTTTCTAAATTTGTGTGTAAACTTTAGTTCGAAACAACAGTGGTAAGTATACATCGTAATAAAATATTTCAAAATTCACATGCAAAGAAGAATAAAACATATTTTATCTTGTCGTATAGAACTCTTAATGAAAAGTATACTGTTTTGACATTTTCAATCTGTATGAATCATATTTTTTATCTATTTTTATGTATGGTATTTTTTACTTGTTTTGGTATCTGTAGAGTATCCTTATATATGCACTTAAAAAAAAACAATTCCTAAAGTGCTAATCTGCTAATTAATTTGTATTTTTTATACATTTGTAGATTTAATTTAATTTTATTCTCCAGTGATGAATTGTTATTTTATCTGTTTTATTAAAACAGATAAAATATAAATGAAAAAATTAACAATTTGCAATTTTTTCTGCAAAAAAAAAAAACAAAACAAAACAAAATGATAAAGAAAGGTTTGCTATTTGAAATGTGTAATATTTTTTAGTGCTGTATATTGTTTTGAAAGTAATGAGAAATGTTTGTCTGGAAGTTTATTTTTATCCTATTCAAGAGTTTATCTTCACTTTGCGAAAGCCTCGCTCCAAAAAGAGATAAATTGCTTTTTTTTGTACATCATGTTTACAGATTACTGGATGCTTGTTATTCCCATTCAAGTATTCGCATAGTGTTCAACATGCGCTCCATAGCAATTTCTATATTAATTATCGTCCTTTTCAACGAGGGTCATGCATGGCGCAGTATTTTAAGAGGAAGAAAAAAGAATGGGAATTTAGGAGAACCAAATGTTTCCCAGGATCATGACTTGCCTGATGAAAAGTGGTTGGAACAACCACTGGATCATTTTAATCCTGTCGATGGATCAGTTTGGCAGCAGGTGAAACTCAAAATTATATTTTTTGTAAACTTTATAACAAATTAGTGGTTTAAAAGCCAAAAAAAAAATATTAATAATAATAATAATAAAAACAAGATATCTCAAATCTTTCAATTTCGAGAAATGCAAATCTTTAAACGTTTAGGCTAACAATACATTTTTTTTAAATAGTGGATTTTCTCATAATTTTTAATAATATTACTAATTAATGTATTTCTAAAATTGTTGAAGAATTATTTTTTTAAATCTTCGATGAAGGTTTTATGGGTTCATCTTAGATCTACTGAAATAATTTGCTAAAATAATAAAAATGAAAAATTGAAAAATATATTTCGACAGAGATTCTTTGTAAATACAAACTTCTGGAAGAACCACGGTCTCGTTTTTCTTATGATTGGAGGAGAAGGTCCAGCAAGTGCCAAGTGGATGGTGGAAGGCCAATGGATAGAATATGCCAAACAGTTCGGAGCCTTGTGTTTCCAATTGGAGCATCGGTATTATGGAAAAAGTCATCCAACTCCGTAAGTGATGAATTTTAATATTAATAACAATAATAATAAATTCGTTGTACTCGTCTAAATGTGATTACTATTTGCAGAAACTTGAGCGTTAAAAATTTAGTCTACTTAAACTCGGAGCAAGCTTTGGCTGACATTGCTTATTTCATCGAGCAAATGACTGAGATTTATAATATTCCCAAAGATGCAAAATGGATTATGTTCGGAGGTTCTTATTCTGGCTCGTTGGCCGCGTGGATGCGTGCAAAGTATCCTCATTTGGTTCATGCTGCTGTGTCTGCTAGTGGACCTCTTTTAGCAGAGATAGATTTTCAACGTAAGCAAAATCAGATTTCATTGATCAATTAAAATTAATACAATCAATTGTTATAATTTATTGTCTTTTTTTGATATTTTTTTAGAATACTTTGTCATCGTCGAAGAATCACTGAAAACACATTCACAAGCCTGCGTGAACGCTCTTGCTGAAGCTAATAGACAAGTTCATATTATGTTAAGGCACCGAATTGGCCAAGAAGGATTGGCTAAAAAGTTCAAGTGAGTTTTTATCCAATGATGTTTATACGTTTTCATTTCGAAAATAGGAAGAGTAATCGATTTCTTTTTATTTGCACATTTTTAGCATGTGCGATCCCATAGATCAGGGACACACGACCAAATTGGACATTTCCAATCTGTACGAAACACTGGCAGGCAATTTTGCTGAAGTAGTGCAGTACAATTTGGACAACCGAAACGGGACCCACTATTCGATCGACGACATTTGTGGGGTTCTGACAAATCAAACCAAAGGAATTGAGGTTGATAGACTTGCCGAAGTGAGCAATATGTTGCTCAAAGCAAACAAAGAGAAATGCTTGGATTACAAATACAACAAGATGATCGAAGTAATGAGGAATGTGTCCTGGACAAACGAAGTTGAAGGAGGTGAAATATCTTCTTTCTCAGATGAATGAGTTTTGATATTATTGTACACAAATCTCATCAACGTGATTCTTTTTCAATTTAAAACCTAAAGTATATTTACCTTTTTTCAGGTCGTCAATGGATGTACCAAACGTGCACTGAATTCGGTTTCTTCCAAACTTCCACGGCTCGGCCAAATTTATTGAGCGATACTTTCCCTGTGGACTTTTTTATTCAGCAATGTGCCGACATTTTTGGACCAAGGTAAAAAAAAAATATCAAATTATAAGATGACAATCTAAATCGAAACAAACATTCTATAATCATTCATTTTTTCCCAGTAAGTCAGTTTCAATTTTTGGTCAATTTATTGTTTTACTGTGTCATTCTGCAACAGGTTCCCACATATATTAGAACCGTCAGTCAATCGTACAAACATGATGTATGGCGGTTTTCATCTACAGGTGACAAACGTAGTATTTGTACACGGAAGTATAGACCCTTGGCATGCACTTGGAATTACGGAATCGAATAATCCCGAAGCTCCAGCAATATATATTAAAGGTAAATATGAAATATTTTATTCAAGTGGATAAAATAAAAAACGATGCCATAATCTTATATACATTTTTATTCTATTACAGGTACTGCTCATTGTGCAAATGTTTACCCTCCCTCGAAAAACGACTTGCCCCAGCTAGTTGAAGCGAGAAAGCAGATTGGAAATCTTATTCAAAAATGGATCAAGAGTTAATTTTTTGTTTGTTTTTGTATGTCTTAAAGATTTACATTGTCGTTAAGATGAATTATAACACAAATGATTAATTTTTGTATAACAATATAATTTTCTAGACACTTGAAAGCACAATCTTTTTATAAGTAAATATTTGTTATGAAAATGCAAAGTATAATGTTTCTCGACGAAACACGTGTCTGACAAAAATGATTGTTGAATAACAAACGTTACGATTAGATATAAATAACAATAAATAAACCAATTGTTTCTAATTCGGGATTGTATCAAAAAATCACTCGTTATAATTTTCATCATCATTTAAGAAAGATTTAGCCATTGCTCGTAGTTTCTTTCGGTCCACTTTGCCGCTTGGCGTGTGTGGCATCTTGTCCAAAAACTGTACTCCCGCACGAAGACGTTTCATGTCGCCTAAATCTTCAGCTAGTTTTAATATATCTTCCTTTGTTACCTACAAAATCAGATTTTGAAAGATTAATTATGAATTTCAAATTCTGAGTTTATATCAGTCTATACTGATACATTCATTGAGAAAGAGGGAAATTTACAGCAAAGTAATTATAGTTTGTAAGAGGCTTTCTGTAAAATGGATATATTATTTCAATTTTGATGAAAAGAGAATGTTATAAAAATATATAAATAGGAACAGGATACGCCTGAATGACAGATTAAGATTTCATCGAAATTATGCTTATATAATAATAATATAAAATATATGTAATATCTTCTACAGACCTTTGCATTTACTTTTCGCAAAATGAAGGCCATCGGGTGATTGTTATCAAGAAGATGGGGCACTCCGATAACAGCACATTCAGTTATATCCGGGTGTTTATTTATTTGTTCTTCAATTTCTACAGGTGCTACATGGTGTCCTTTAACTTTCAAAATCTCTTTGATCCTATCCACTACATAAATGTAACCATTTTCATCGTAATATCCTAAATCTCCCGTATGCAACCACCCTAAATGAAAATAAAAATGTTTATAATGATAAAACAAAATCGAAATCAAATATCAAGAATAAATTCATCGAACTGAGGAATTTCATCTTTTAGCGTTTTATGTAATCGTTTATTTTCAAAAGTGACCACGTTAAAGTGAAATTCAAATTCGTTACCATCTTCATCTATTGATTCTTTGGTAGCTTTGGGATTCAGGTAATAAGAATTCATCATGTACGGTGACTTGAAGAAAAGCTCTCCAATCTTATTGCTTCCCAGATTTTTTCCAGTTTCTTGATCAACAACTTTTAATTCAACATTTGATGCTACGGTACCAACTGAGATTGGATTTTCTGGAGTAGGAGATGTGACAATTCCACCCATCTCCGTCATCCCTGAACCAAATTAAACATTTTAATTAAAAATCAATCGTCTCTTAATTAGCTGAGTAAAAAGGAGAGATTAGACTTTTTAATGAATTTACCGTAACCCTGCACGACAGAAGTGTTGTTCAACTCTTTCCCCACTTGCTTTAGGGCCTCGGCGTTAACCTTCGCGCCACCAACTAAGATTTGTCTCAGGGACGAAAGATCATACTTTGTAAATACGCTTGATTTGTAGAGATAATGAAACATCGACGTAGACAAAAACAACCAGTTCACCTGCGCAATTTTTAGTTTTTGTATTCAAAGCTGCGATATTTTTTGTATGACTTTTTAAAATTGAAAATGTGATTCACACCTTGTACTTTTCAATAACTTGGCAAGTTTCATGTGGATCAAAATCTTTATGAATGAGTACAGTGGAGCCCATTAAAGGAGCCATTAGTTTCAGCATCACAGCGCTAATCCAGTACATCGAAGAATACCAGAGATTCAAAGACTTTTCAGATCTGAAAATTCCCATTTCAAATAGTTGCAAACTCCTTAGCATGGCTTCGTGGGACAGCTCAACACCTTTAGGCATACCCGTCGTACCGGACGAAAAAATTATAATAGCCGTCTGACGTACACTTTTTATCACCGTTGGCTTAAAATTTTGTACATCCTTCTCACTCTGAGTATTCATTACATCATAAATACATTCGAATCCTGCGATTTTTTCAAACGTTACTATCCTTGTCTTAACGTTCGTCTTTTTGGCAGCCTCTGTCAGATCATTCACACATTTTGCATCAGCAAAAATGATTTTCGGCTTTGTGAATCCCATAAAATACTCTGTCGTTACTGAAAATGAAAAGCAAAATGAAAAAAAAATTACAGCAATAATGTTTAATAGTTTCGTACGAACTCTAATTATGCATCGTAATCGTTGGTTAAGATTTGTGAAAATGTATGATAATGACATTTTTTTCAATCGTACACACATCAGCTATGTAGTAGGTACATTATGCAACAAGCAGCATATCTTTTTTTTTACAAATTACATAGTATACAAAATATCGTACACATTTTTTGCAACTTGTTTGAGTCAATTACCGGCGGTTAATTTGAATTGATTAAATGCGACTGCATATGTGGAACAATTGTTAGATTGAAATAATTACGTAAATTCATGTCGTGATACCACGCGTTGAAGATAGCACCGCCTAAGTACGTTGCAAAGTAAGGTATGAAGGTGTCGATGTGATTGTGAGTGCATAAACCAATAACATCATTTTGTTGTATGCCTTCTTTCAACATCCACAAGGCACAGCGAATGCTCAAATTTTTCATTTGCGCGTAAGTATATTTTTGACCTGTTTCAACTACATGCTAAGAAAATAAATTATTTAAAAATGTTAATATGTTTCATTGTTATGAAATTGACATTTTTTTTGCTCTTTTCTATATAATTAACTGTATATCCATTTAAGAAATTTGAATAAGAGGGCTTGTGCAAAGAGACACTACAATTAAAAAATATTGAACAATATATGCATTATTCATTAATTATATAGCAAGTTGTTTTTGAAATATTAATGGTTGCATTTAAAGGCTCTCGTTTGGTTTATAGGAAAGGTTTTTGTCCTTGAACAGCTTGAATTTAAGGACACGTGGATGAAAAATAAAAATCGAAGCAATACAAATTTTTAGTTTGCCAGTTATAATTTTTCCATTAAAATAAAGACACGACACAAATGTTCAATTTTTTATTTGTTGTATTACGTTTATATTTTCGCTTAAAGTTAGTGTTATGATTTCCACTGCGAAATTTGAATTTTTATTTTCGTTGAAATGTTTTACACTCTGTCCCAATCTACCTGACATACTCTGTCCCATGGGAGGCCCTCTTGGGAGAACGTGCACAATTTTACAAGACTACTATTTAACATAGAATAAACATTTTGTAAATTAAAAAAAAAAAATTTTAATCTAGGAAAATATTTGATTTTATTATGGATAATACAATTTTTAATCATGGTAGAATTTGTTAAGAAAAGAATTTATAAATATAAAATGCTTCAGGGTACAAACCTTGCCCTCAGTATTGAGTCATTATTTAGTTGCTCAATCGACAATGAATCAGTAAATTCTAAATTAACAATATACGAAAATAAATAATTATCCTTCAGGAAATCAAAAATATCTCTGTCTTTTCTTTATAATTTTGTTTTTCATTTATTATAAAATGTATTATATATAAAAAGTATTAATGTATGTAATGAAATAATTTAGAAATAAGCAACACAACAAGTTAATTAAAAATCAAAATGTGACCAAGTTGTTGGTTGAAGTAGTTGTAATTATTTATTAATTCAACATGTCACTTCCATGACTAAGTGATTAAAAAATGTTTCATGTCTATACATTAATTTTTTGAACATTCTTTTACTCTTAAAAAAACGGTGCAAAAAACTCGAGACTTAATTTTATATCTACTACTTTAGTTAAAAAAATCGGTTAAATAGAGGATTTGAATACTTGATGCAAAAGATATAAAATTATGTAATTTAATGTGTTAACTAAATAAATTAAACCAAAGATCTCATGAATTTAAGAGTAAATTTGGTTTTCTTGAAGAAAACATTAATTTATTGATTCAACATTGATAAAGCGTTTCTGTTGATAAAATAAGATTTTTTTATGTATGCAAACTGTATTTGCATCTAGAAAATCGTTCAGTAAATGTTACAATTTTAAGTGAAAAAAATTTGTGCAATATTGAAACGTACGTTCTAAAAGGGTTGATTTGAATCAAGTTTTTGAAATAAAATAATTCTGCCATATAGAAAAATACTTGAAATACTTGAGTACATAATCAACTGTATACTGATAACCACGAAATGCATGTTTGATTGTTCGAAAGAATTCTTAATTAAAAAGTATCTCTAAGCATAAGCCTCTCCCCAATAACTGTGCACAAACAGCTCAAGTTATTTCAATTTGTGAGTTATGTTTTGAAATAATATTTCGTGAGAAAAATACCTGTCCAACTGTGTCGTGATTTTTGTCCAAATGCGTGATCAAAAAGCGTCCCAAACTTTCGTGCTTGGGCGGTGTCCCATCGTTGGTCCCTTTCAAAATGTTATTCTCAATAGTGAACTTTTGCTTCTAAAATGAAAGTTAAACAGTTCAATTTTCTATTCACTTCAACACATTGCACTCGGATTATAAACAAATAATAACAGAAAAAGTCTATACATATAAAAAGTTGAACGCGCCTTACATTTTCGTTTGCTGACATAATGGATACTATGCAATTTATCGAAGGTACCTGTTCGAATTTCATAGCAAAATATGACAGGAGCTTACATTTATAACTGAGTAATTTATCACGTGAGTATTTATCACCTACTTGTAGATGATATTTAACAATCCCCCTCTCTTATTGTGAATAATCAAAGATGTATGACATAGCAACTCTCAATTGTGTATAGATATTAAAAGTGTATATTCTTTTTTGCATGTAACTAATCTTGTATGATACACGTTAAAATAAATCTCTGTTTAGTTTAGAAATCGTCATCACTGTTTCCATGACTGTCATAATTTTTCATGTAATTACAGATTTTTGATTCCTTGTATTTTTATTTATGCAAAGTCATTCTATTAATGCTTAATGATGATCTGATTATGTTATAATTAAATTTTGTTAGGATCATTGAGCAAGTGTTTTCATTCAGTTTTACATAATTGAATGCTAATAAATAAATTAACTCTGTTATTGGTGCGCTATTTTAGATCATAGTATTAATGTCAAAAAGCTAGAGAACAGTTTAATTCATGATAATAAAGTGACAGTAAATGTCATATATGGATTTTTGCGAATACAGATTTTCATTATGATATTGCTGTATGTTGTTATAAGCCGGATTTGTTTGTTACATGTTTGTTACGCAGGCGCAACGTATTATTGAATGTCTGGTTACTGTAGAAAATAGTCGATCACTGTGTTTGTTTCTCGCAATACAATATACATGTTTGCGTTATGTGTTGCAAAAAAGTTTGATGAAAAAATATCTCCGCAATTCCGACATGGAATTATTAATCGATTAAAAGTCACTTTTAGAATTTTTATTTTCATAATAACTCATCCAGAATCGCTTTTTTGAATGAACAAACAAATCAATTGTATGTACATAGTGGATACAACGATGTTTTCACAACTTCAAAAAAAAAAAAAAATGTCAGTAAAGCCAATTTTTTCTGCTAATGACAACACACTCTTTTCCTGTTCGATTATACACAAATTAACAGCAAGATCAATCTGAAAAACATTAACACGACATAGGACGTAAAAATTGGATTAGGTTTTCCTTGTATTTTCAAAATGCAATCAATTCTTGGCAATAGATTTTGCCATTTCTTTCAACTTCTTCAAATCAATTTTCATGTTAGAAGTAAGGGGTATTTTGTCTAAAAATACAACACCGGCTCTGAGTCTGTGATTATCGCTTAATTTAGCTGCCAGTTCTGACAACTCTTCCTCGGTCACCTGAAATAAATAGAAATAATTATTTATTTCTGAAATGATGATCGCAATGTTTATTTGCAATTTCGACATATCTCAGATGAATATCGCACATACTTGACTACCGGGAGCTTTAGTTACGAAAGCCATAGGATGATCAATATCAGATTCATGTGAAACGCCAACTATGACAGCTTGCTGGACGCCAGGATGTGCCATGAGAACATGTTCAATTTCTGCTGGGGATATTTGATGATTTTTAAATTTCAGTATTTCCTTCGCTCTGTCCACAATAAACACATATCCGTCTTCGTCGTAAAATCCTAGGTCTCCGCTATGAAGCCAACCTAAATTAAAATTCGATTATCATTCTTATTGTCCGCAATTTGACATAATCTTATCTCATTATTATAAAAAAAATGAATAGTTCGTGTGTTTATAGTAGCATCAAATCTAGACAATCTAATCTGAACTCTTTTCATATTGGTAGATATATCTCAATGTCGTATAAGGTGGGGTCAAAATACACATACTTTTTAAACATAAGATATAAAATCCGATCAACATTTACAAAATCTTTCTTTTTTTAAGGTTTCAAATGTCCAAACTCTTTATTTGTCTAAAATAAAATGAATAAAATGTCCATCGGAAAATAATTATTATTACTGTTGCTGATGATAATAAAAACTTGATGTATCATATGATGACATGGCAAAAATCACATAATGAAAGTTCAAAATCAAATCCAAATCATAAATGGTTCGATGGAGCAATTTTTCAGAAGATTACCTGCAGCATCGACAGTTTTCATCGTCTCTTCAGGATTTTTAAAATATCCCTTCATCAGGAAAGGTGATTTGAAATACAGCTCGCCTATACGATTTGCACCTAGAATTTCTCGAGTTTCTTGATCCACAACCATTATTTGAACGTTATAGGATACTGTCCCTATGGAATCCTTCTTTTTTTTATCTTGCGAAGGATATGCCACAACACTGCCCAATTCCGTCATTCCTGTTGGGTTTATTTTTTAAACAAAATTACCGTTCATTCATTTTTAAAAACTGAAATCAAAATTGATTCATTTTGTATGATCGTAGTATTATTACCGTAGCATTGCTGAACAGTTGCATTGGGTAAGGACTCGACAAAATAGTCTAACACCGATTTGCTGATTCTAGCACCGGTTGAGACTAAGTTTTTGAGTTTCGAAAATGAGTAATTAGTCATGATGTTAGCTTTGCACAGTTGATACATCATAGTTGGGGTTAAAATAGCATAAGTGACCTAATAAATGATGAAATTTACTCGGTTAAGTGAAACTGGGTCAAAATACAAAATCAAATTTTGTATCGAAATGACTGTCAACGTTTGTCCATATACACATTCGCAACTTTTTACTTATTTATGTATTTTCATTGGAAATAAGTTTTTGCTGCGAACAAAAATTGCAAGTTTCCTTCTGAACACTTTTTTTCTTTTACAGACGTGTACGTGAGAGTTTGTAAACGTCACTCGATATGACGCAGCAATTCGATACCAGCAGAACATAAGGAACATTGAAGGACAGGCAATTTCATGGAGAATCGTGTATTGTAATATCGGACTTGGTATGAAAATAAAATATAATCACTGAAATAACGAGCGTTTTATTTACGCGGAATGAAACGTAAATTAAAATTATTACCCCATATTGTTCTATTATGCGGCAAAACTCGGCCGGCTCGAAATTCCTGTGGAATATCTTAGTTGCCCCTTTGATAATTGCATTAAGTGTCATCACAACTCCACTTATCCATGTCACCGGGGAATACCACAAGCTTCTCCTAAAATCTGATCCCCAAACTTCAAACCGAATCAGACTCTTCATTACGCCTTCGTGGGACAATTCCACGCCTTTGGGCAGTCCACTTGTCCCAGAAGAGAACATGATAAAAACGGTCTGACTGATATCTGCAACTCGAGCACACTCAAAATTGTCCAAAGCTGTCAGCTCGCATTTTATTGTGTCGTTAAATTCATAGTACCCGGCGGCTCTATCGAATGCGATCAATTCTGTTTTTTTATTCGCATTTTTGATCGCTTCAGCCACCAGTTCTACGCTATCGTCACTCACAAAAATAAATTTCGGCTCCAATAAGTTCAAGTAGTACTCGACACTTTCTAAAAAAAGAGCCAATAATTATACAACGAAAACTTTATCATCCCTCATTTATATTTCATATGAATCATTAACCCAATTTATAAATCTAGTTATTTTCAGTTTGCGGTAAAGAAATGTGATTGTTTTCGATTATGGTTTGTTGGGATAGCATTTTCAATGAAATTCATAAAAAGAATATTGTTACGCAGAGAAATGTAATAAATAGAAAGCATGAATGAAAAATCTATTGAGTTTTCAATGAAAACGATATTTTGTTCTTTGGATAATTAATTTGTGACATCTTGTTTCTCGTGCGGTTTTATTTCGTCCATGAAAACCATATGTGGAAACCGCGTATGCAACAACAATGTTCGATTTGTATCAAAATAAGTGAATTCGAAAAAGATGAATATGAAATTTACTGCTGTTAATCCCGTAGCTTATCGGTGCAAATATCGCTCCAACAAACAAACTAGCCAGCAAGGGTACGAATAATTCACTTTGGTTGTAACTGAACACCGAAATTATATCCCCTGGTTGAACATTATGTTCCACGAGCCATTTAGCACATCTGACACTCAAATCCCTGATTTCAGCGAATGTGTATTGTCTACCATCATCAACATTAATCTGAAATTCGAAAACTATCATTAAGTCTCTTCTTGAAGAAAATTAGCTCACTTCCGAACGTGAATATAGAGCAGTTATGTTGAATTTTATTTCTCTAGTACTACTCACTTGACCTATAATGTCGGGATTACTTGTCAGATGGTGCAATATGAGATACCCCAAACCTTCCTCTGGCACATCCATGGGCACTATTTTTCCTTTCAAAATATTGCCCTCCATATTGAATTCTGGGGGTTTCTAAATCCACAAAATCGTCATTTACGACCCACAACTTAATTGTGTTTCAATTTCATTCAATTCAATCTAAATTCAATGTCACTTTTTTTTTTTACTTACATCATAAACCTCACTGTATTCATATTTGTTCAACAAGCTCATTTTATGAATAGAATTCAATGTTTAAAGAAGACAATCAACAATAAGTCCGGTAATTAAACGATTGTTGATACCAATTGAGTTTCGACTCGATTACTTGTCGATACACACAGTGATGTAAACTCTGGTTACAGCTAAAATTGACTGAAATCATAAACCTCTGATTGTATCGTGGAATTTGTGTGAAGTTAATCCAGTTGAAAATGTCTTACATATAAAGGCTAATCATGATTTATTGGGCAATGACTAGCAATTAATTGGGTAATGAACCTTGAATATTTCTTTCGTATCTTCAAAAACAACGCTTCTATGATATTGAACAAAGTGTAAAGTACAAGAAGACTCTTCCAGAGAAAGAGGCACATCCGCGAATGAAAACAATGACTGTCATTATTTTTACAAACTTTCATTTGATATGAATGTCATGTAATTGAACCATATTTTATGTATTTGTATTTTTTCACTGAATTGCCAAGTCATCGATAAAGTGATATAATGAAACTATGTTATCAAGCTTATATATGACCATTATCAGAGTTCAAGGGTTCAATTACGTCACAGCAAATCACATACTATATGGACAATCATCTATCGATAAGAGAGAATACAAAATGTACAAACCAGGTTGCATGACCTCCAACCGATAGGATAACTAAAGGGGTTGTGGGTTTGATTGGTTGTATTGCAATAAGAATGACAACACCGGAATTAATGCAGTCAATTAATCGATTTATTTTTCATATTTGTGCAATGATGCCGAATTACAAACTTGTTTTCGTTTAGAAAAAACTTATATGAGACCATAAAAATAACAATGCGCTTAAATTTATTCAAACGAGCAACGTTCAATGATTATAGTAATGCCCACATAGGGGGCTCAACACTTAACAATTCAGCGTAACAAACTATAATACTTAAGTACTAACAAGACATGACAGACTACGGTATACAGGTTGTCGTTATCCATTTCCACCTTCGGATCAATTGATTGCTTTTCGTTTTATTTATTCATTATTTTGGCTCTCATCCCATGACTTTTACATTGCACTCAATAAACGCGTTAACATTTTATATTAAGTTTCCAAATGTTTTTGGCACTATCAGTGTGACTTGTTAAAATATCAAAACAACAAAATGACAAATCATGTTGTTTTTACTCCTTCATAGTATCATACCAAAATATAATGCCCGAAACGTATTTACGGGCATTTGATGCGTGGGCAGATATATGTGCCATATATGAATAAGATAAATATGCCATGTAAGTTAATTTTGATGACTGCAATGTTTCAATTGAAATGTTGAAAATAAATTGAAATGTGACGTTTTTCATATATATAATGGATCATATATAATGGACATGACATATTGATAGTGACAAAAGCATGTGGTTAGAGGTTTCGAGCTTATCATTGCAGTGCAGAATAGAAGCTCATGTAATGATAATAACAGAATCATAGAAATATAACCATTGCATACACTCGTTTGTCTGCCAGTCGCTTGTAATTCCCAATCGCAGGCTGCGATCATTGATTGTTAATAATTATCACAGGAAGTTCATAAAACAATTGCCGTGACGATTATCGTGTGCTGTCGTTGGGTTAATATTTTTGTTTTCCATTAATTAGACGAATCACGTCATTGCTTACTGTTTTGTTTCTTTCTCTTGCATAATGCCGATATATGTACAGTTATACCTATACCGGGACCGAGTACAATTTTGTTAATTAGTTACTTACGTGAGAAAAGGTAGACGATATTAGTCCGAAAAAGTTTTGCAAATCAACCAGACCATATACGCCATTCTCGTACACATGATTCTCACTATATAAACATTGTTCTTTCATGAAAAGTTCAAATTCGGTCTTGTCATTTGTTTTTCGGCTCAGTGGAACATCCTGTCATCGAATACAAATTGACGTTATAATCATTATTATTAGATCAAAATGCTTCAGCTTTGGTCTGAAAAACAAACGGCAAAACCGCTTTACGTGACTTTGTCAAAGGTACGTTTAGACGGAAAGTTGAAATTTGCATTGAACGTCAAAACGCGAGAACAAAGATAAAAGCCAAAACACTCTGTTCAAAATTTTAATTCATTGATTATATCTGATTCCGTCAACATTGAGAGTTGACGGAATTATTAGCCTGAATGACAGATGAGCTCGAAAGAAATAGTAGCGATAACAAGGTTTTGACCGAACCAGCCAGTCATCATTTATTAGAGAGAAAAAACAAGTGCCCTACTATGTGTGGCTGTTATCTTTGACATCGCCCAAACTGTTCTCTTAATAATAATAGCGTTGATAATAAGTTCATTAGCAATCATAATTTCATTATTATTTTCATTAATTTAATTACAATATGTAAGAAAGTATGCGAGTTCTATTAGAAGCTTTTGTGGCATTTATAAAAGTTATCGTGCGTGAAATCGTAATTCTTCATCGATTTAGAACAAGGGTAGGTTCTACTCTTATTATACGTGACTCAAATATGAACTAGTTTTATTAATTTTTTTTTATTATAGAAGTTGAGAGTTTGATAAATATCAATTGATTGAGTTTTTCTTTTTACTTTATTCGTACACCACTTTTTATATACTTTTTAATAAATCAAATGTTCGAATGAAACTTTTTATAATTCGAGATTCTTTTTACGATTCTTTAATGTGGGTTAAAATTTTAGTTAATTGCATGCATCTTTTCAAGATCAAGTTTTGGGGTTGAAAATTTGATACTTATTGCTGTCTGAAGCTGCATTTCATAGCAGAGTGTTTAAAAACATTTATTTTGATACGTATGTTCACGTAATTCACATAGTAAGTGATAGATAATTACAAGGTTAGTTGAGGGACTACAAATTGATTGCTTTGGAAACATAATAATTTGATTAGAAGGTATAACGGAACAAATCTGTTCCAGCGTGTCACAATTTTTTGTCGAATGATTTATGTGCGGATTTGAGATTGGTAAAAATACTTGTCATTATCGATTTGCATATGAGTAATTCATGAACGGCGGGATCATTAGAAGTAAAAATTCAATAATCAAGAAATAACATCATTTATCATACTCTCAAAATAGAATAACAATTATCTTTCAATTTATATTTACAAATATTGACTGACATAAAAACAACATTGTACAAATGATATTTTTACGTTATTTCCAAACTGAGATCATTAAAAGTTGAAAATATTTTGGTATATATTTTTATAAAGAGAAAAAACATTGGTTTAAATTATGATCACAATATTTTGACTATTATTTCAAAAAGTTAGAATCGTATTTTTTGTTGTAAGCTTTTCTTTGGCACTTGTAAAGTATACACTTGCATACAAGAGCTGTCTTGGTTGCAAATTTTTAAAAATTGTTCTTTATTTTATACACGGAGAGAAATATATATTGTAGGATTTTTATCCAAACTACAACAATGCATTGCCTCATTGGAAAAAAATCTTCAAAAATTAAACAATTCAATTTCATTTGTCCTGGGGCAATATATCATTTATGGATAAAATGCCGCAACTGAAATGAATACAATATGAACTCAATAAAAAAGGCTAAGAAAAATTTTGACGTAACGTACAGATTACAAAGTGAAAAAATAATTCCTATCTTTTCAGCATTGCGGTCATAAGATTAGTAATGAATCCAGAATCTCATTACAGTGAAATGCATCAGTACATTTCTTTCCGTTTAGCCGAAAATCAAGAGAGAAACAAACACTGTGTGACACTGTGAAAACAATAAAAGAACCCCTTTTTTATTCTCTGTACAAAATATACTGTGAAGGATTGGTTGAGGAACAATTCACATTATACACAGTAGTTAGAGAGATATAAACTCACAGCTTATGATTGCTTTGTGTTGCAAAGAGAGCGAGAGAGAGGACGTTGAGAAAAATGAGCAGAGACATTCAGAAAGTTGTAAAAAATTCGTTGAAAAACGCGGGATGAATTGCAAAGACTCTCGGCACTTTTCGATCATTACCATAACTATTGAATATCGAATAGATAAAATAGCTTTTTTTTCTTCAGTTGTTTACAGGCATTGACTACACTATACAAGAAGTGACACGTAAAGCAACTAGAGTGATACTAATATGCAACATTCGGCTTTTTCTGTTGTTTCTGTGGATAAACAATCGATCTCGAGCGAATGTTTATGTAGGATTCCCAGTTTTTCATAATACCCCAAACCAAAAAAATAAATTGGAACAGCTAAACCAAAAATGAACTTGAAAAATTAACAAAGCCTAGTGCTGAATAGTCAAATTTAGGATCCTACTTTGAAACATTGTATGGATTAAATCTACAATAGATTATCGATTCATTAAATTGTCTTGAATTTTTTCTTTCTACCGTTTTATAATAGAAAAACATGTGACGCGTTTATTATTTTTATTATTTTTTTTTAGAGCCACTAAAGTTTATATGTAGTAGTTTAATTTTTCTTAATATATATTCATAACAAAGCTATATTCATAACATTTTTTGTTCGCGCTGCACAACCGCAAAATAAATTGGAATATTTTGTAACAATTTTCCTTTGTTTATCGCACATTCCACGTGTTCAACGTTGCATAGAGACTTAAATTTCGAATAAAATAAACTGCAGACAAAATTTCACGGAGAATACAAAAATTGGGTGCAGTTTGTTTTGTTATAGTTTTATGTATTCTCGTGGAGCAAATACACAAAGAAACATCTTAAAAATTTACTTTTACATTTAGGTTTTTGTGTATATAAATATTAAACAAACAGGGTCGTCGGTTGAAGAAGAACTCTTATATTAATTATTATGTTTTAGGCGTGCAAAATTGAATTGAGCGCCAATTTTGACATCGTGCAGAATAAATGAAAATTTTCTTAACATGTTGTCACATTTTTGTTTTCAAGACATAAATGACTTGTCCTGACGAAAAAATCGGCTTATCAAGTCGATCATTATTTGATTGTCCGCATTTACATAAAAGCTAACAATTTATGTTTCTTGATTCGCTGAAGATCTTGTTCACTCGAGTGAGCAACGTCTCGCAATTTTCATGACAAATTGAACCGACGAACCGCGAAAAAAAACTGGCTGGCTAATTTTTGCATCCCGGATGAATTCTATAACAGAGAAAAACGTGGACGTTGCATCACTGACTGTCCCAAAACGTGGTTGAATTGCTGGTAGTAATTTTTCTATTGCTCGAATCCTCTTAATGGATTCCATTAGAAGCAGTTATATGAGCGCAAGATTTATGTAACACCGAAGAAATGAAGTCGGGTTCATATACAGCCGGTAACCATTATGAACGTCATTAATTACGAAAATCGCCGCGTGAGCTTCATCATAGCCAGAATAAATTTGATGAATATCTCTGCTTGTTGATCGATCCCTCTTGCTAATTCAATTTCGTACATAGTTAATTTTAAATTTAATAGAAAATTAGTTTCACCAGATTGAAAATAACGCCTCGTAAATGGAAACATTACGGTTCACAACGAATTTAAATTTTAATTTTCGTCTCAACTGAAATTCGCAAGTAGATATATTGGAATTTTGATTTTGCATATTAAATGTACAAATTTAATTTTGAAGGAAAATTTAAAGTTTTAATTTCTTGTTAAATTGTTATTTTCAAGAGATATATTTCACAAAGCGTACGAAATTTTATTAACATGTACAAACTTTGAAATGTTTCATAAAATTATCTTTCAGTTCAATTATTAAATGAAATGTGGAAAATACGAGTTATTAATGACTCAAGTTTTTTTGTCGTTCTTGAAATTTCAAGTAAGATTTTTTGATGGAAACGATTCTTTAGAGTTTGAATTTTGGCCACGATTTTGCATGGCCAACAATCTTAAATTGCCTTAAACGTCAACGGTATAAGGCTCACGAGAGAATTTTAATCTCGCGGTCTTTGTTTCAATTGCCTAGCAGCAGGTCTTTTGTATCTTACGGTGCAGTTCACCCTTTGTCACAAGAAAACGGCTTACACA
This sequence comes from Trissolcus basalis, assembly GCA_025266255.1. Classification (NCBI taxonomy): domain Eukaryota; kingdom Metazoa; phylum Arthropoda; class Insecta; order Hymenoptera; family Scelionidae; genus Trissolcus; species Trissolcus basalis. Next base: position 8,435 of record JAAMPD010000708.1, on the reverse strand, counting down.
TACCAGGATTGTATTGATTCGTGCATTTTAAACGTAATACTTTTTGATTTGGACGAATCGTAGTCTCAAAACGGTTCTTTTTTTGTTGACCGCTCGCAATTGTTACCAAGAGATTATACCGTTGGTGGAATAGCTTATTGTTATAATTGCCAATGACTCATGTGCATCCTAAACGCTTGTGTTACTAAATATGTCATGCAAATATCAGTTCTTTTTTTCATTAGAATGTTTTGCAAAATATACAGGCAGTAAAAATAATATAATTTAACGATTATAAATTATTTAATTTAATTAAAATTATCAGATACATAGAATTGTAACATTTAGTTAACATCTGTGTTTTTAATCAAAGTATGAAAGGCACTGACGGCTATGTTGAAATTAGTTAAAAACAAAAAATTCGTGGATAACAAGCATACACATATAATGATAATGTTTGTTCACAATTAGTGCTCAACTTGCAGGCAAAGTTTAATTTATTTGTCATTGTTCATTTCAAAATTAGTAAATGTTTCAAATTATAATATTAATTGTTATTATTACGAAAATGTGTGCATTTCAGGTCGATTTTCAGTTGTAATTTAATATTAAATATATATATACGTAATATACATTGCGAAAACTGGTATTATATTTTAAAATTAATTTTTGTTTTGCTTACATTGTTAAAATATTTTTTTTCTTTTTGCTTCTATACTCAAAAACTTTTCAAAAGCAAAAATAAAAATCTGTAAAATAGAACATTACTTTTTCACTGATGTATAATATGAAAAATACATTGTTACATTTTGTTTACATCAAGATTAATACTGAACAAACTTGATATTTGATTTTTCGTATTTATATTCATTTTAATGTTTTAAACTTTAATGCGATGACTGATCTGATTGAATCACCCGGCAATTAACGTTCAGCGACAAATGAAATCCCACAAGACAGCAGTGTGAACTCTACTAGAAGAGCTTGCATAAATCAGGCATCACCTTTGAACGAGGAGTAAACTTGAAAATGTTGCAAACGCATCTAATAAATGAAATTGTAATTCAATGTTCACGAAGATCATGTCAATTATATTAATCCACGTTGTTTTTCAATAACATTCATAATCGTTTTTTTTTTGCTATACACAGTACTTTCTGATGACTTGCGATTCTCATCGCTTCCCTTTTTTGTTATTTTTCACTTTGGCTCAAATCTGACAGTATTTTGCTTCACCAGCGAACTCGCGGCAGAAAAATCCTCCCGCGTCACAAGGGATTTTCATTTAAAGATAAATTATTCCGTCGCAAAGTATATTTTCTGGGGAAAAATTTCTTCATGCAGCACTTATCATATTAATTATGTACGAATACATTTTAGAAATTTGCGCGTGTATAATAACTAAAGTATATAAAGATTTTAAGAAGTGTGTATCTTCCGAGACGAAATCGACCAAACAAAAAGTTTTGTGCGGCAAGCAAATGTTTCAATTTCATAAACTAGTTTTTCGTAATTGTAAAAAACACATTTCACAAGACCAGCTCTCGGTGGACAATGTTGGAGCTGCGCACCGAAAAATAAACTTTCGAAATTCGTTCCTCTATACGCGCGCGAATGATCAATATTTTGCTGCGACAGCCCAAACTTTTGGTGTCCGTCGTCTATGCGTCTTACACCACGATAAAAAAGCTCAGTTTTCGAATTCCCGAGTTGATATTGATGCTGTTCTATAAATCGTAGAATCAACTCGCAGACTTTTTTCTTTATATAACGCTCTTTTTGTTTATTATTATTCTTTTCTCAGTCGTGCGTTTTAATCAGAATTTATTCTGTCGCGAATTGGGGACATAAAGCCGAGCTGTATAATTAGAGCTGTGCGCTAATCACACGCATCATTTGCTCAACCACGGCTGATTCGATCTACTTGCGTGCTTTTCGTTTGCTCTTGAACGATTCTGTGATTGTTATTGAACGCATAAATACAGAAGATCAAATTGATGATCAATAATTATTTCGATAATAAGTTATTCATTTAGATAATCAATCAATTTATTTATTTATTTCTTTTTTTTTGATGTGAAAGATTATAATTATAATTTTTTAATAACAATTTAAAAAAGAGCCCAAAGACTTTTGTTTCTTCGGTAACGAATCATTTATCCTACACCATAATGCTTTTAAGTTATATATTTATATTTAATTCTGTATAATTTTGATGAATTGATATGTCCGAATGCAGAACAGTCACGATGTTTTTTTTTTAATGCTTGCCGCCAGTTTTCATATTGACTTAAATGTTGCTTTAAGACTAGATGCATGATAATGACTTGAAACGTTTAAAATAAATCGCGTGTCGGGTTTTACATTTATCACGAAAAATCAACATTTGTTAATTTAATTATAATGCACAAAGAGTCAGTGCTACAAGTTGCATTGATTATTTCAAAGTATTCACACGTGCTTATCGGTTCAACTGAATGGCAACTCGACAATTTTTCTCCCCTGCCGCTTAAAACTTAGCTTACAAAACGAGCTCAAACAATCGTCAAGTTTAAAACAACACGGTTCTTATAGTAGTCAAACACGCTAATTGTGCTGTAACGATAACTTTTATAAAACAGTAACGAATTCGAACGCCGATACAAAATCATACTTTCGCATCAACGTTCATCAACGGTGTATCGTTTCAACAAAATTGACACAACTCTTACGCTAAAAACTTGTCCGACTTTATGATTTATGATTCTCATTTTTCTTTCATCTTTTTTTTTTTTTTTTTTCATATACGACGCTTCTTGTCGAACTTTATAACAATGTCGTTGAGCTCTCCCTTCTCAAATTTTCTAAATATTAAAACAGTTCCGCACGAAAAAAACGACCAAGTAATTAATATTTCTAGTGAAGACAAACTTTTTTTTTCATTTTTTTTTATTTTTCGTTTAAAGAGACTTTAATGAACATTGTTAATTTTTTGATAGAAATTTGAACAATTTTATCTAATTTTTTAAATGATACAACTTTGAGAAACTCGAATGAGGGATTATAGGTGAATGATTTGACACTGAATCAATTTCGAATTAACAATTATTATAAAATGTCAATTAAAATTTTAGAATTTTAATTGAATTGCGATATTTTCTTATACTATTTGAGTAAGTGTTTTCATGCTGTATTAGTTTGGGTTTTTCTTCGTGCGAAAGACAGTGTAGAATTACAATATTAAGTTTTCAACAACTGTTGATGGGACTTCAGCGTTCTTCTTCGCCGCCGCCACCGCCGCCGCTGGCTCCCAACGGGGCCATCCCTTTGACCGTGAAACCGCTCGCACCAGTAGTGACGGTCCCGCCACCAAGCGTAAGTGCCTGAACGATTCTCGGATCAGCTTTGCTGCCCTCTCGAAATTCTTCCAGAGTTAGCTTGTCATCATGATTTTTGTCCATTTGATCGAATATCTTGTCAACTCTCTTCTGAGGCGTGTTTTCATCTTCTGCTTGAGGTTGTTGTCCCTGCAAATCAAACAGTTATGCTCTGATTAATTTTGTGATAAATTTCAAAGTCGAAGCAAATCGGGTCATTTTTTCATCCCAGAACAAAATGATGAAACACACTTTGTTTTGTAATACAAACATAGTTTACGGACTTTTGAGCGAATGCATTGACGTATTATTAGAAACTAGAAATTATAATTTGCAAAAGCAATAAAATAAATGATGCATTAGCAAATTACATGTATTGACTCTTGGAAACGTGAATAGGATACATAATTTAATGGATATAAACCGCATCGACCATTAATTCAGTATTTCTACGCTTTTCATTTACTTGGATTCAATTTGCGTGAATATATTTTTTAACATTCCAATTCCAAATGATTTATACATAAATAATTATACATGAATAAGCAAACATTTTAATTTATTACTATGTGAAATTTCAATAAGATATCAAAATTTCGTAAAATTGTATTTTTGATGTATAATATATATATGCATCAAAGTTCAAAATTCATATCGTTTCATATATGCTGCATAATCAATTTGTATATGTTTCCGTTTCTGAAAACAATTGTTCATATGACAGTTTAAAACTAAAATATCAAAGTTATTATATTATATATGTGTCACACAATTTTGATACTTAAAATGTGTATTTAACATATCCCTCATATAAAGTTCATAAACAGAGTAAAATATTAATTCATTCTCCGTTATAGATAATTTTTGTGACAAAATTAAATAAAAAAGTTTATTTTATTTTCAATGAAAACTTTTGTTATAAACGTGAGGATTGGCTTAAAATGTGCCGCTGTTGTAGCTGTTCATAAAAATTTAACAACCGGTTAACATAATTCAGTAACAGTTGTGTTAAAAAGCGACAAGTGCACTCATAGTAAGACGAGGTTACAATGAAACTGGTGATGGTCAATCGATAGAATCGTCGTCAGTAGTGGTGGTGTTGGAAAATAGCCTTTAACGCAGTCATTATTATCGCACAATGCCGCTTATTGTATTTCATTTTTAACACACACGCGAGTGAAATTTAGAATTACCCTTTAAATGTTTATACCCTCACAAGAAATAAAATGAAAGTAATGCATAAAAAAAGTTGTTGGCGAAGATTTTTCAAAACAAGAGAAGAAAGTAAAAATGTATTAACTAATAAAACGCGATACAAGTATTTTCAAAAATTGAAATATGTGACAAACAACCGCAATATATTTGACTAACGGGTGTTATTGATCGAATCGATAAAAAGTAACAGCAAAATAAATTCTTCAGTGCTTGCTAAAAAGTCAGCGCAAATAGAAAAGTTTTCTTTCACTCTGCGCCCGCCCTTAATCTTCAGACAGAAAAGACAAACTTAGATTACTTTTCATTTGTCGTTGTCATAAATGTGGAGAATCGAGATTTTAATAAAATATAGTCAAAACTCAACACTTGAACGTCAAAACAACGTTATGATGATAACCTTATTACAGTTACTTTTGTTTCAAACTCACAAAAACTTGAAATTCTTAATGGAAGTCGAAATGAAATAGATGAATGTAAAAAATCATACCAAAGAAACGAAAAATCAAAAGCTCTCAGACTAAAACTAACTCAATTTTATGTCCCATTTCAATACACATTTTTTGTTCGTTTGGATTCGAGAGGTTATTTCGTTCACTTTTTATTCCAATTCCTCTCTTTTATAGTGATAAAATTGATTGCTACAGTATTACATTTGAAAAGTATCTGTTTCTATAATATTGAAAAAATATTTTTATAAATAAAAGAAACATTGCAAAAACTCTGTAGTATGACATATGCATTAATAATAAGTGATAAAATGAATAAAAAACTATACATGAAGAAATCAAATTTAAATAAAACATTGTAAGAAATTTTTTCATTTATTTTACAATTAATGGAAACGTTAAGTAAATTCTACTGGAAAGAAAGAAATTATCATTCCATGAAGTATCAATAAAAAATACTGACTTTTGGAAAGCATAAAATCCAATTGCTTTCAAAACCGATTCACACTTCTGTTAAATGTTTTATTGCTAAAAAATTAATTGATCCATGCTGAAAATTGAATTTTCGTACTAAAGTATTCATTAATGTTATTTTTTAGTATTTTTAGTTGTTGTTTTAAATTATTGACGAAATTATATTTTTTACTTGAGTTTTGCAAGCTTTCATCGTTTTAAGGTGGGACGCTCGGTACAGTCAAAATTGGGTTTTTCAAATGCTAATTAATTATATTAATTTTAGCATTTTATGACTAATTTTGTAATATGTTGTTAATGTCTGTCTATTAAATCGCCTCATACCACTTTTAAAATTATTTTATGCAAATTTGCAGGTGAAATAATTTTTTTTTCTGAAAAGTCAGAATTTATTTAAAATTTAACCATGTGTATTGATGATTGTTATAAACAATTTGGCCAAGTATGAAGAAGTTTCACAAATTCGAATTCGAGATATTTGATTACAAAATTTTGTAAAAATGCATGGCACGTATATCTATATACATCATCTTGCCCAGTTTCGAAATTAAATAACTCAGCTTAGAGATAGTAAACTTTTTTGAAACATTGGCTATAGACGCATTTGTATTAGTAGATTTAGTATTAAAAATTACAAAAACATTGGACTATTTCGCGAAATGCAACGTCCCACCTTAAAAATGAAATTTTCTATAAATGATAAAGTTATATTGTGTTGCATTTTTGAGAATGTTGAATAAAATGAGCGAGGCCTACGTTGAGACATAGTAAGACGTTTCCATCGGATGATAAGATTGACATTGTTGAACTCATTAATTAGTCAAATTACTATTGATCTGATCTGAATGATTCGATCTAATGTTCTGTGATTTAAAAAATACAATTCGTTTGAATTGTTCTGGTAGCAATCCGGATGAAAAGTTTAGAAATAAACAAAACTTGTGACATGTTACCGGATAAGAAAATTGTAGTGCATTTGAGTGATAGGATAATTAGAATGAATATGTACTTTTTCAAAATATTCCTTGCAACGGTTGCACGAAGGTCGAAGATTTGGTGCCAGTGTTTATCGATATCACTGCCCAAAATCTTGTTCATGACAATCGATTTCCCTCGGTTCAACTTTTCCCACTGATTTTCATCGACTTCAGCTGACAGTTTTGAGATCGACCATTGGAGAAGCATTTTACGTTTCCTCGAGATACCCTGCAACAAAAGAAGTAAACTGTAATAACAAACAAAAATGATAACAACTCGGAACATGGAGAGATATAAATTGAAAATGTTGGAGGTCAAAAAATATAAGACGTCGGTGCAAGTTCAATTTAATTAGCGTTTTTCTGTGAGGCCAATATAGAACGATGAAATGCTCTTGAAAGTTTTTCAACTACATAGTCACGAAATATTCTCGCAGACGAGAGTGCAAGTATTTGCTCAAGTTTTCCACCTTATATATTTTTGATTTATTCGACAAATTTGTTCCGACGTGATTTTGTGTGTTTATAATCATTGATGGCCAGTTCAAATTACATTCGCTTTCAAATTAAAACCAATTAATTCATTCAAATTGGTTTTATATATTATAATTTCATGTTAACAATGCATGTTCAATGAATTAGCAAATATTGTTATTGTTATGAATCTCTTAACATCATGAAAAGTTCATAAATCAACTGAGGCAAATTTGAAATAGCCTCCTAAAGTTTAAGCACCCATGTAAACATTTTGACGTTCGTTCGAACACGTCAAGGTCAAGAGGTAATTTAACAATTGTTTTTATGAGAGAGAAAAGAGAAACTAATTTGGACAATTTTTCAGAAACTCAACCATCATATTCCGGTAAACCACTGGACATCATATTTTCATTCATAAAAATCAATGATTAGTTTATTTCTGTAAACAAACTAGCTTTCTAATACATATATATCGCCATGAAACTAAAATGTTATGCCAATAATTCGAATCGAAACTTTGAACGTAGGTGCTAAATATCCAAACTCGTGTGTCGTGATATGAATTCATTTAGGTGTAATTAACTCCATTAAACCATTGATTCTCATATCCAGGAAAAAGATGATATCATTTTGCGATCTTAATTTAAAACAAAGCATATGCTCTGGTAAATTAATTTTTGCAATCCCACTCTGTTTATTGGAAAATTGATCCATTTTTGACAAATATTTCGCTTAAAGATAAAGCGATAATTATGAGAAAATTTGATACTAAAAAAAAATAGATAATCATTTCACCTAAGTTTTTTTTTCAATTAAAATGTTGTTTACTTAAAAAAAGTAATGACGTTTCATTTATGAAAAATGAGAAATGTAACCACGAGTTTGGAGTGCGTATAAAAAATTGATCGCATGGCGTAATTTTGTGTTCCAAGATATGAGTTTTTTATATGAATAATTGCATGTTTTCGTTTCTTCATAATAAAAGTCACGAACTGTTTTGTAGGCGCTACCGTTACAAGAATATTACACTGACATTTTAAAACACCAAGTTTTATTTTTCTACATTATATTATTCATAATTTTGTTTATTGCGTTAAATGTTGAAATTGACAAAAAACAAAACATCGTTTCAATAAACGAAATGTCAACAAGTCAAAGATGATAAATAACGTTTTAATCTATTTTATAATCAAAGAAGGTTTGAAATGAAGTTTTCGTTTCCAACTGTAATGTTGTTTCAAAATATGTATTAGGTTTGTAATTTTGGCATGAGATATTTTGCTCTCGGTGGCGCATGGGAAACGCGAAACTTGATTATTTGGAAAAGATGAAGCAAATAAATTCGTGATAACATTTAATTGCTTGAAAGCACTAACAGCTTGCTCAAAGTTGAAATTCAAAAAACCAAGATGAATTGTATATTTGTAAAATTTGATAAATTCAATCGAATATCATCGAATGACATTCGTCATCATTCGAATTCGTCATCCATTTAAATTGTGTTTGTGTGT
>JAAMPD010000707.1:39311-56724 GCA_025266255.1 Trissolcus basalis | reverse complement strand
CTGTATAATCGTCAAGATCAATTTCCAAACAAAAGTTAGAAAATGTTAGTTCTCTAAGAACTAATCAGTGAACGAAGAAAAAAAAGAGTTAACAGTTCGAGTATCATTGAACTAAAATTCCCAGGTTCAAAGGCCTCTCGAGCAAATCTCACGCGGCACGCAATGTTTAGCACATCATTCGAGTAAAGAATAATAGATCCCAAAGGCGCTCCAGGGGAAAAGACCAATCACGATTATTTCGTTCGCTGAAGGTTTTTGTACGACTTTTTTGCCGACTAAGAAAGCCGTTTCCACCCGTTTTACATTGTATAATCATCATTTATATTTTTATTTTAAAACTGTTACGATTATTTTTACACTGCCGGAGATGAACAAGTTTTTCTTGCATTATGAATTCAAATGTACCGCTCTTTCCTCGACATTGCACGCTTGTTATTGAAAGCAAATCATAGCTGAATACTTTACTGACATTCGGGTCACTCGGCCCTGCGGAGTTTTCCCACACTAATCCTGCCATCGTGAATTTTTCGGGCACGCGAAAAAAACCGTTGCAAATGGAGCAAGCTACTGTGAAATTACTCTGATTTTTTTACAAAAATTGCAAAATCCGCGCTCGCTTAGGTTACGTTTTGTGGGCGCGACCAACTGACGCGGAATTTCGTACCGCTCGATTTGACTTGCGCAAGTGCTCGGACGAGCAACCTGTCTTGCTCCGGAGAATAACTTGTAAACTAAACTAAAGGTATATACTTAAGAGGAAAAGTTTTTTGTTGGGAAAACAACTTGACTAACGAGAGCGCAATAACGTTAAATATTGTTTAATTACGACAGATTTATTGATTTTGTTTATATATATGAAAAAAAAGAGAAAAAACGTGAATTTCTCTTTTGAACTTTGATCAAGTTAGTTTGATCGTAGTTTCACATATCCAAGTTACGAAAATGTATTATCACGTCGAGTTGAAATTCGTTCAAAATGAAAATCGATGTTTTCGAGAGAGCAAAGTGACGATAAATGAAAATGTAAACGCATTGTATCAGTATTGAAGCATCCGCTGGTGTATCAGAAGTGGTTGCTTTCAATTTCCTCGGACGTGTCCTGTTTAACTTGCAGGAGTTTGTGCGCACGGGTAATTTGGCTGGCATAATTTTAAAGTACAATAATTGTGTTTGCGCAAGTAATAAAATCGCTGTCGCTGCGAGCGTATTGATAATCTGGAGGACACCGGTGCGCCGGCAAGTTTGCGACAACTTGGTTTAAAGGCTTGATATACAAACGCTATTTTAGTCGCCGCGAACAACGAATAGAAATTGGTGCGACGGTGTAATCGAAGTAAACGGCAGCTGCCGAAGCGCAAGTAATCTCAATTTCATTGAGCTATTCACCCCTTGAGAGGCATCCACTTTGCGCTCATTCTCCAGTTGTACCAACTTCAATTCCCAAGTTTTTCTTTTTCATTCAATTGTTTCTTTTGTGCTCCTCCATTGTGTGAAACTTTTTTTTCTCTCCGACGTTTAATGAAAGATTTGGAAAATAACTTTTAGATCGCATTCGAATGATTTAATACAAAACACAAGCTTGGATATCGCTTGTGTAAAATGATTCATTCAATTTCAGCCTGTTCGATGTAGAAAATGAACATACACGTGTTTTTATGACGCTCACAAATCTATAAAACTAAATCATAAAAAAAAAAAAAAATAGAACAAATAAATTGAGTAAATAAAAAATTGAAAAATAAAAATTTTTTAGTATGCCCTAACTTCGAAATTGAACCGAATAAATGTCGCGCAACCCCGCAAATAGAACCCTCCCCTCTACAAAAAAAGAATTTCAATTTGCGGTGGTCACTCTTTTTTGTGAGGTTAGATAATATTTATAGTCTTGTGAATTAAATTTGAAAAATAATATCAATACGACGAACGACCATGAACAAATTAAAATCACAACATTGACTCGAACAGAGGTTAGCAATGTTTTGATAAAATGAGACGAAAAAAGTCGTTATCGTTCGAAAGTGCTTTCCTAATGTTCTTACATTGATTGTAAAACATACGATTCGCATGAATAATAACTGATGTTTTTTTGTTTGTTTCAGTTGGCGAGTTGGACTTTGTCTGATCCGAGTAAGTACCTACGATATCAAAAGTGCAAAAATGGGCATCGATTATTGGTCGAGGTTGATTGCAGTCGGTGTTTACTTTTCTCGTCATGACCAACCCTTCTTCCTTAGCCCGATTGAATTGCCATTAATACTTTATAGGCCGTAAACAAGAGGCGCAGTCAAATGAACTCTTTTATCGAACGAAAAAAAAAAGTTTGCTCCTCTGTCACAATTATGGTATTCGCTAATAACGTCCGCTATAAGTATCCCCGGGTGTTTATTTTTTCAGCGCCACTTTGTTGTCGATGTCAACCGCTCTAATTACTCGCGAACAAATTAAAAGCCAACTTTAATCGATGCACGTTTAGAAGACAAATATGATTTACAAATTGCTCTGTAAAAAAGTTGTTGCAAACTTTGCTTTTTTAGTCTTGATTTTTTTTCGCATGTTTTCTTAGAAATTCTACTTTACAAGCTGCGATGAAACATTTGAATGATCTCGATTGTTCTGTTAAACAAGTTTAGACACGTTTGGATTGTTTATTGAAAATGAATGCACAATAACTGTATCGATATCGGTGTTGGTCTTATTGTATATGGCACACGAGCGCAGTTTATTGGACTCAAGTGAAATGGGAAAAATAATTAGTTTTATCTATTATATCGATCAGTATATTTATACGTATAATACAGTGCAATGCAAGGTAATTACTTTTACATGGCGAAGTATATCTTGAGCAAACGCGCCGTAAGTTGATAATCGTGTAGCGCACTTGAATCATTATCTAGTGATTCAGTTCAAATTGCAGGTAGATTATTATCATTCTATTAGATTTCGCGTAAAGATAAGTGTTTTTTTTATAATTCAGAACAAACGGATCGCTAAACAGAAACGAAATCAAGTAAAAACAAATAATATGTTTTCTCGGCCACTCCAATTGGTAAATTTTTTTGAACAAACTCTTTCCAGTCTGTTTCCAACGTTGATGATTTTCAATTTTTCAAATTCGTTTTCTCGATTAACGTGTTATTTGAGTTTTGGTTCTATTTTTAAAATCGAAGTTGACTTTTCACAACAAGAAAATTATTTGATTTCATTAGTTTCTGCAAAAATATTTTATTTTTCTGTTTTTCCACCATCGTGATGATTATAATCAACAAAAAATAGTTACAGTTGTTATGTAAAATTTTCGTACGCTGTACTTTTCGCGTGTGATGTAATCTCTCGTACTTTAATTTCGTGGCGAATTATCCAATTATCCATCTTCCGAATGTTAATTGTTCTCAGATTATTTTTAATCTCGTCAAAGTTGTTTACTTTACACTTGACAAAAGTTTCGTTCAAAAAATAATACGAACATTTGTTTTGTAACTGTTTATTTTATTTGTTTTCAGAAATCAACAGTCGTGTTCAAGTACCAATAAACATCAACATTGGAAAATCGTCAGAAACGTCGATTGATAAAATACAGATAGAACATTAATTTTCATCTGTATTTGAAGAGATGGACAAATGCTGTTGATTTGCAATTAGTGCGTCATAAATTATGACACTCGATGAATGATTGGCACCCCTGTTAATAAGATCATTGCCCTTCAATCGAATTGCATTATCTTCTTAGGAGCAACAAAAAACACGTTGCACGCGACCGATCAATACCGACGCTTTTGAACATTAAATTATCATTAATTATAATTGTTTTATCCTTTTTGTTCGCCATCGAGACACGTTACTAGAAACAATAATGACTATTGACGCAAATTATCTATTCTTTCATCCACTTTTAATAACCGTAATCCAAATTAAAATTTATAAATTTTTATGGTACATATATATTACAAGTATGAAATATCTGTATTATATATTCTAATATAATATATAGTCCATGTATGGACTTATTTACGTAACAAATATGACTCTTTATAAACTTTATTCTTATCACATAAATGGAAATTTATATGAAAATTTATATGAGTCAGATATTCTTATATGGAAACATATCAATGTGTATTAGTTCATCATATATATTCCATTGCTGAAGATATATTTATAAATTTTTCCTTGGAAGATAAATAAAAAAAAAACAAACGTATGACTAATTAAAATAGTGAAATAAAATTTTCACTTCCGAGAGTTCGTGAGCTCGTAACCAAAAAATGTAGAAATTTTTCCATGCAACTTCGACGTTGCCGTGACGCTATCGAAGGAATTTTTCCGAGTAAAAAAAAATCTAGATCCTACGATAGACCAGTTGTCGGTTAAGTTTTAAGTCAGCATCGATTGAGCAACGATGAAAAAAAGTGCGCAACGTTCGTGACTGATGACTCAAAAATTCAGGGGTCCTATTAAGAAAATGAATTCTCAAAAGTAGGTCGTTCCCTCGATCGATCGACCATCCCTTTGCAAACCTACATGCAACTTCTCATCGCCGGATTATAAAAGTAATTTTCCAGCGGGTTAAAGACATTTGGAGTAGGATTACTTTCAGCTCTTTACGTTTTCAATTTTTTCCTCATTTTTCGGTTAAAACATTAACCAGAGAAACTTTGATTTTGGATTTTCCGTCTCTGTATATCCATTTCCGGTCATTTCAATCACGTAAGTGAACTTGTTTGAGATTGTAAATGACATTGCACAGTAGCTCTAGTAATGTCAATTAATTTTGATAAAAGTTTATTAATACGAGTATACAAGTTTTAAATTCAATTTAAGATATGAAATTTAATCCGTATCGTGGAATCAAAATAAAAATGAAGAGCATCCTTCAAGCTATCATGATAAGGCAAATCTAGTGCATTGTGTGGCACATTTTTTTTATTGTTCAGTTTCATCGGTTGATAATGAAATTGAACTTTTTTTAAATAACAAACAAATATTTCTCTTTTAAAATCTTGACAGTGAGTGAAATGTCATTTGATGATCTGCACGTGCAAACATTGTGTTTGTTATTAAAGATCGTTTGCGTTGATATCCCGATCGATTTTCACTTCGCAGTTTTTACTCCATCTGATAAACTAATTATCTCACACCAGTGCCCTATTTTGAAGATGCTTATTTTTATAAAAAAAAGGATATGGGCAAATGGAATGAAATTTTAATGATCCTCTTACGATTCATTAAACTGTGTACAGCTTTCTTTCATTTTTATAAGCGATTTGAAAACATTTTACGACAATTTTTATTATTATTGTATTTCTTGAAGAGAACTTATGAGCATTTTATAGGTCATACAATTTCATCGTCAAAAACCTTGATGGGATGTTGAATATTTTTGACTTCAACTCTGCACATATTTCAGGTCATATTTTTTTTTCACTGAAAAAAATGCAGGCTTGGACGTATAAATTCCTTGGGAAAAAAAGAGTGCAATACATTTTTCTATATCGAAACAGATTCCTCTTAATAAGAAAAAATTTTTTTTTCAACGATGCGCAACAAAAGTTGAAATTAATATAACGTTTATATCTGGAACTTTCCGTTTGCCCATAGAGCAGAATTAAACGTAAATAATTAATTGCATTGTGAAAGGAGCGGTTTTTTTACGAGACTATTAAACTTCAAATCGCGAGCATCCGTGTAATTCGAGTGTATGCAATTTGAATAATTCAAACGAACGAATATTTCATTGGATAAATAATGCGTTACTTAATATGATTAATTTTTAATAATCATCAAGATCATGAATGTTTATTCAACAGGTGCACTATGGAATGTTACAAAGTTTAGAGAGTAAAGACACAAATTTCGTATGGCACTCTGTATGTCATTCCGACAGACATTATGACAAAAACAAAACGTTAACGCTGAGGCAACGGAATTGCATTTAGTTAATGAAAATTATCTCGCGAGTACGTTTCAAATTTGTTCATGACAATTGATAACAAAATTTATTGAATTGCGAATGAAGTAGATATTGCACGCGACAAGATAGTATGTGAATCTTTTTTTGTCAAAACATTTCAAGCTCTTCAGAGTAACGAAACGTTTTTTAATAACAAACTGAAATAATTTACTAACAACGCCATTTCATTATGATTTATAATATTCAGCTCGCAAAACCACAGAGTGATGCACAAACACTCGGAAACTATGTAAGATATGTGAACTCAAACCTTGATAATTCGCATGATAAAAATACGCGACAAAAATTTGGTTTGCACTGACGAAAATTTATTTACCGAAAATTAAAAGTTGATCGGAAAATATACATGTGTATTACATATTTTTTTGATATATAATATACCTTTTTTGATATATAATATATAGGGTGCACATCCAATTATCGCGGGATTTTTTGTTTCGTCAGCCGAGAGTTTGCAACGAGGTTTAATCCGTAGTTGGATAATTGTTTTACTCGGGTAATAATTGAGCTCGATTTAGGAGAAAGGTTGCTCGGAATCAACGCTGATATCTTAAAAGTTCTTCGGGATGATAAGTTTTGCAGGCTCCCGAGTAAGTGCGGCAAACTCCGCGCGCGCACGAGGAGCACTTAGCTCTCGGATAAAATCGCGCTTTACAACACGGATCTCGAATTTCTCTGTGAGGAAACTCGAAACATACATCCCATATTGGCGAACGGTGTGTGTCTCACATTGAGAGGACGTACGCGAGCTTCGCATTACGCGTCGTCATATCCATTGTATCCTCACTCTCGAAAACTTGAATCAACCCCACTAAGGTGGATTGATATAATCAACTCCTTTTCTCATTATAGTTTCAACCGAAATCCCACCTCGTTCAGCGCACTTATTCACTAAACTTGAAACTTTACAGGGTGTCACTTTGAGATGAGAGATGATATGCAAAGGTTGAAGATGATGATCAAAGAATAAGAGGTCGCCGGCGTACCGTGATTTTTTGCACGCTAGGGTGTACGCTGGAACAAATGTTTTTGTGTGTTGTTTCCAAGATTGCTGCGCCGTTTCCACAAGTACTGGTTCGAGAGTAAGAGCCACGAAGGCTTTTAAAACTCGTTGCTCTACGGCCGATCCCTCCCCGCGGGCGCGCGCGAGACTTGGTGGGAAAATGAGGGACTACCGCAAGCAGTTCGTCGAGTTCCCGAAGGCACATGTTATCCTAAGCTTGTTATCATTGTGCTTGGCAACTTTATGTTAATGCCAGGTGGTATCTCATCACCGGCTCGCCGCCACGAGCTTTCATGTTTTCCGACGCATCTGTCGTCTTCCTACAGAAACGCTTGCGTTTATTTACCCGGCCTCACTCAAAGGGGATGCTTTAATGTTAATGTGTTTACACGTTAATGTGCTCGCTGATTATTAAATTCCCTCTGCTGCAGTAACGCGAGATAGTTCAGTTCAAAAATTTCCTTCCTACATGTTTTCCTTCCCTGTAATAATTTACTACAAGGTCTTTTTGTTATTCTTCAAAAAACTCCAAGGCATTTGAATATTTGCGTTATTACTTTATTACACAAATAAGTGCAAAATTATGTTGTACATTTTTTTCTATTTTCAAGCAGTTTTCTCTTTTTCTTTTCTTAATTGAAAGCTTTCTTTTTCAGGACAGAACCAGGACCGGCCCTGTCCTGGAAGGATACTGAATTCGGATAGACACTGGGTAGGACAGATAAATCTTGAAGAATACTGCGACGGACATGAGGATCAAAGGAAAGGATGAAGGGTTCGAAAGGACGTGAGGATCAAAGGGATGGACGAACAAAATTTCTCATGGGGTGAGAGAGAGTTTAGAAAATAATTCCATTGACTTTTGAGTGATATGAATTTAGGTCATTATTAATTAAATAATGATAATCATTTATCATCTCGATCTATTTTCAATTTACAATTTGATTGGAAATTATTTGAAAAGTTGAAAAATATTTCAAAATGGAAAAGAAGTATCTAAGCTATTAAATTTAGTTTAAAAATAGAAATTGGTTTCTCTGATTGCAAATTAAAATTATTCAATTTGAGTTTAAAATTGAAATGAACATTTGTAAAATGATAAGGATGTATGAAAAATTTTGCAAACGTGACTCAAACAATTTAAACTCTCTTTCAAAAGTTTTGAGTTTGAAATTATTTATTAATTCATATATTTCATAGAATTAGTACTTTTTTTTTAATTTCAACATAAACATACTAAATAATAATGTTTAAAAAATAGTTCCGTAATTATTTTTTTGAAATGTTCAAACGTTTCTCCATTTCATAAGTATGATGAACAATTTGGAATGTTTGAAAAGTGGCTAAAAAATGTATTTTCTGATGAAAAATTATTTTTGCAGTCAACGTTCGGAGAGCAAAAAAGAAATTTAGACTGAAACGATAAATTATTACAGCTACAATTATTAAACTTTGACTTATTATAAAACATGAAAAGTGAAAAAGAATCAAAAAATAAATAGAGATAATACTTTTAATGCAATCAATTAATATCGCGAAAAAAATGTGAAAAAAAATGCCAGTACATGATAAAACACACTCGAGCTACTGTGTTACTTAATAATCTATATCGATAAAAATTCGTCTGACGAAGAGGTTTTTATTGCACATTTTTCAAGCGTTTATTATTTTATTGAACCAAAAAGTTCACAATTTTTAGTTTTTCAGAATTTATTTAACGCGCAGAGCGGATGGTGAGTTTATTTGTAAACGTCAAAACACGGTCAGTAGCCGTCACGGACTTATCTCGATTTAACATTATTGTGACACAGCTTTGTGACACAAACATAATTGGCCATAATTACGAGCGAAAACCGATCGAACGATTTGCATTGATAAGCCGAGCGATTGGGAGCGAAAATTTTGTCGCAAAGCTATTCTATTGACAGCCGGATTTTTACAAAAGACGTGTAATTCGTTGCGTATGAATGCTGATAACTTAGCGGAAATATCTGCTGATTAGACGACGCCCCCGGCGCTTATTAAATATAAATCAAGTGTGTCGATCGTACGCTTTATCGCTACTGCGCCGGAAATCTTGGAAAGCTAATTGCATTTGAATAATGCACATAGAACATGCGACGGGGACAAACATTTAAAGCACACGCGCAGAACACAATCATTGTTCCGTCGAACGATGTCGCTTCTATTGGTAAACACCTTGCGATCCGTCAACGTACTTGACTTTTTAACCGTTTACACACCGGTTGACTTGTAAATTAATTAATCGACGACGAATACGTGAGGTACGTCGAATTACATCAAAATTGTCTGCCATTGATGACGGAGGTTCATTAGAATTTGTGCGTTCCAATTATTCTATATTAGCATTTAGCTTGAAAAAAAAACTAGTTTAGTATTATGTTTCGAAAACATCACTACAAGGAAAAATAAATCATATGTTAAAAAACAATTTGGACGATGAAAAAATGTACGAGATAGTAGATATCATCTAGCTGCGCATGCGCACATGTCGCCCACCAGTGACATAACTTCACTCAACTTTATTGCACTGTGAAAAATTAATATTAATTAAAAATAAAATCTTTTTTCAAACAAATTTATTTTTTTATATAAGACTGACAGTGAAATATTTTATTTCTGCAAAATTATTTCTCTGACTTCAGCAACTGGCTTTTTAATTGTCCATGTTAATTGTTATTATTATTTTTAGGTTGTGCTTTGTATATGAAAGAAGATTTGGAAACTGCTGTAAAGATGAGACTTGGTGCGTGCAATCAACTTTCTCGCTTTTCTTTCTGCGATCGGCCAAATGCTCGTTACAGCTCGGTGCAAGTGCTATTCTTTGAACCACTTTCTACTTCTTCGCTGCTTAATGTTTGAGCTCACTGTAAGTAATTATCATTTGAGTCACGCGTCTTATCAGATAAATAATTGAATTTGTTCTTTTTAAGAGAGTCAATTTAATAAATTAAAATGATTAATATTGTAAGAATGAAAAACATTTCAACTAGGACAGAGGTGTGTGGGTCAAGATCGTAGATCTGATTTGTTGAATTAATATACTTTAGAGAGACCGAAAAAACTTTTATATTCATTTAGGATGTTTAATTTTAATTACATCCTTGCGGATGATATCTGGCTAGTAAGGTTTGATAAAATTCATCCGAGAAATTGAAATGAGAATTATCTCTTGCACGTTTTTGCAATAAGTTAGTCGCGACATAAAAATTGCAAGTTAAACGATAACTGTGGCACCATCCTGATGATAAATTTTATTTATCAATGATTAGAGTATGTAAAAAAAAGTTTGTTTTTTCTAAAATTTTATTCCCAGAATAAAAATATAATCGATTGCAAAAGCTGTTAAGTCTAGAAACATTGTAAATTATAAAGAGCCACGAGACTCATTACGAACAAAACATCTTTTTGGATTTCAAAATAGTTATGTGTACAATGTTTGTTCGTTCGAAGAGTAGCAGGATATTTTTAATATCCGAGGCGTCCTTTGGAAGTTGAAAATTTGAACTAACTGCCATTAAGATGACATTATTTTTTTCGATTAAACTTAACGAAAAAATGCAATCTAATTGAACTATAAATTAGTTGGCTTGTTTCATTTCAACATACCATTCGTTATGAACTATAATCTAAAAATTTATTGCTCTGGGATAATAAATTTCATATCTCGCACGTAAAAGTAATTACATGCTGTCAAATCACGCTTGCAATAAAAAAAAATATCAACTGCGCCAATTTATCATCTTGATTGCGATTCCAATTGATTAGTTTATATTCATAAGTTCTAAAATTCTGCGGAGCTCTGTGTATATACTCTCTCTCGCTTTTGATAACCCATGAATTATTCGGTCAATATCAAGTCTCTTAAACTCTTTGAATTTTCAAATCAAGTTGAAACTGGGTTAGTGTCGTAAAATTGCAGCAACACTTTCTCGCGATAAAATCTGTCTAATTAAGGTCATGGAGTGACATAACAGTTATTTTTTGTTTCCCGAAATGAGAATTTGATTTTGGCAATCCGTCAGTGCGTTAAATTTGAGCTTCGTTATATGGGAGCTCGGTGGATCATGTTACTTGCGGTCACGATCACTGTTACTGATGTAATATAGTTATGAAATGGAGCAGACTAATTTGCGCGCGAGCTGCTTCGAGTTGTGTGCACCAACAGACCTGCGGCTGCACCTGTGAGCGCACATTCTCATCGTTTACTTAATGCCACGCATGGTTGACATTACATTACCAGTAATTATGACATAACGTTGTGCCTCGGCGATGAGCATTATACATGCACCCATACCTAATTTCGACCATCCGATGAGTTAACGCACTCTGTCCTCCTACTTGTAACGTATTATTGATCGCCGTTTATATCACTCGCTTTGCATCTTATGCCGCTTGCATAATACCGCCTATCAACTTGACAATGCTGTTTCCGCTTACTTTTTTCCCTATCGTTATCGATCGCTATCAGCTTTCATAATGTTTAATCATGAGAATTCAAGTTTCAAATCAGGTCTCAACAAGTTCAGCACTTTTCATGCTTTCAACTCGGATCAAAATTCTTCCTCCCATCAAAGCGCTATTGTTTTTTTTCGTCTAAAAAGGATTTTCCGATCTTTTTGTCCTCATTTGACTAACATGAAAATTTGAATTTCGTATTTTGCAATGTAAATATGTATCTTGATTTGATGATTTCTTTATATTTATTCATGGATGTTCATGAACAAATTAGATCGTTTTTTAAATAATTGTTTCCAGTTGGGATTTCTTTTTCTGGTTCGGTAGTATCACTTTCATTTTTTTCATCATTTGGCTGCTCTGTGAAGAACACATATTTTATATCATGAGTTTTTGAAAGTTATGAAAAGTTGACGAAGAAAACGATAGGAAACAAAGACACTCGGATTCACGGGCGTATTTTACATTACGTTTCTCTCTGAGTTTGGAGTGGCAAATTATTTTACTGACGAGGAGGCGAAAATGCATATGCATGGGCTGAAAATTTAATTTGAATAATATGTAAAGGTTTCATTTGTGGGATGCAATTGTGCTAATCACGAACTTGTTTTCAAACAGAACGAAGAAAGTGTGCTCGCGCCCGGTGTCTTATTATTATAACGTTGGCTGTACGAATCCGCGGAAGGATATTACAATTCAAACGTCTAACAAACAAATTGAAAGGCTGCATTAAATTGTCATGGTTGACGATGCGCGAGTATTACTCAGCAACCAATGACCTCGTGTACCTCATCGCACGTCATATTGTTATATACGATTATGGTGCGTTATAATTTACGTGCTCGCACGTTCATAGACCAAGATTATGTTTTACGCATGCTGTGTATATACATGATATCGCGAAGATTCATCGACATCGAATTGTGTCATGAACGCGCGTCATAATCGCTCGGAACATCATCGTCACCCATTTCTCACAAAATTTTCGATCCTTCAACTTTCCGCATTGTTTTGTGCGTCATCAAATATAACAATGAAAACTATCGTTATACTTCGATCAAAAGTTATATACACTTAACTGTTGTACTCTGATTCACAGACTAATCATGATCAGATTCATTTTTCATACCTCACTGAACATCTAATCAGGTGCATTTTCCCGTCATTTTCTTCTCAAAATATATCTTCGTGTTTTTAAAACATACGAAGATAAAAGTTGTAATAATTTTCAGCAGAACCTGATGAATTTTTATTAAACTGTTTCATAAATGAGGGACAGGAATCATTTTGAAAATTGTCAAACTTTTTGGTACAAATTAAAAAAATATTCTTTCGTAATAATGATCAAACATTTAATATTAATTTATCGATTTGTTGTCACTCTCAACTATAATCAGTTTAATAATTTTTATCACAAATTGATTCTGTCCTTCAATTATGAAATTGTTTGGTAAAAATTATATTACAAAATGTGATAAAAATAATTACAACTTTTTTGTCTGCGGGTATAGAATTCAGGTACTCGGCCAGAGACACTACCGTGATAATAAAAAATATAAAATATATATTATGATTTTTCAAATTTGAATTTATTGTATCCTTTACAACCTATATTGCATTCACTGAAATTCTTTTTTACAGTGCAGAGGTGAAAAGATATTCGCATACGTGCGTCTTTACAATTATGTATGCATCTATTTCGCAACAGGTATAGACGTCATATATATCTATCATATATGCGCCATATATATTCTTCTGGATAATTGCACGAGGAAGTTTAGAATTATTTCTTCAAAATTGTCGCGTTAACAAAAAAGAATTTATATAACATCAAGGAAGTTATATAAATTAAAAATGTTGAAAGAAAAATGCGTAAAAGTAATGCGGTAACAATTTTTTGGTTTTTGCAAGAAGATATTTTGGAATCAATTTTGTTTGTCCGGTGTATGAAAAATTAATCCCAATCTGTGATTCGAAGGATGTTTATGGAATCGTGAAATGTGTTCGACCTTATGCTCTTACGTGAGCATGCATAGGCATAAATTCGTGAGAAATAGCAGTAAAATTTACAGCACCGACGATGACTGCATATCAAGTTCGGGTGAAACAGTTTAGCGCAGACTCTAGCGCAGCCTTGCAGACGGAGAAAAACAAACGCGGCCGAGCAATTAAGTGTTTCCTGTCATTGCACTTGTTTCTTGATACCGAAATGAAATAATCTGTGTCGCGATGTTGATTTTCTAATTAAATGATCATTTCATTTTTCCAAGCCGGGATAATTGTTTTTAAGTTGAGAGAAAAATGTAAATACCAATCGACAATTAAAACAAAACGTTTGACGCGTCTCAAAGAAGTTTGCCCAAGATAATTGATTTTTAATTACAATACGAAATTGCGATTCTTAATTGACAACTTTATGCCTACTACTTTGAGCATTCTTTTAATTTTAATTTTTATTTTTTTTTGCATTGACAAAGAAAAAAGACGTCAGGCTCTGTTTGCGAAGAAAAAAATAAAGACCGAAGGAACAATTTTTCATAATTCAACTTACCTGTATGAAAGTCAAGATCGTCCAGATGTCACGTAAAGTTTGCAGTTTAGTACCGTCTCAAGGATTCCGCATCATGAAAATGAAAACGAAAAATCAACGCCCGAAAATGTTGTTTTTAATAAACGAAAATTAGCTCGGGAGAAGTGAACTTTCCGGTTTATAATAACGTCTGTTTATTCGGTCCGGATTAAACTGCGGGCGCACAAGTTGTGATCGAAGACGTGGGAAAACTGGCAAGTGATGAATTTGCATGCTCGTTTTCGTACATGTGTTTTCAACTTTTGCGTGTACTTTTTAACAAAAATGTCTGCTGAGTTTCGTGTCAAAAATAACGCTCCGACGTGTTTACGATTGACAGGAAAATTACAATAGGCCGAACCAATCGACGAAAGATTACGCAAGTATTTTACTTTGGAGCACGATCGCATTATCTAGAGGAGGCTTGAGTTTTGCGTGATAATTGCTTTATCTTTTGCACTCTTACGTAATCTGACCGTAATAGACGATTATTCCATTCGGCCATCCGAAAATGGCATGATTATACATTTCGGTAAAAATAACGTCAACATTCAATTGCGAAACGCGACAACAACATCGGAGATAACGATAAGTTTTATGTACCGCTATGCCCCGATGAATTTAATTAAAAATAGGATAATGAATTCAGCCAGAAATATGTTTGACCAAATATAAGCTCTCAGCGGCAGCTTTCGCGCGCACGCGGTTCTGTAAAGGACTCGCCAATGATAAATGAAAACGATTATGGTATTGTGATTTTGTGATTTCATTCAGCGTGGAATTGGCGTTCTAAATTTTTCCATTCACCGTTAAAATCAATAGTTTCACTGGCTGCACTCTATTATTATTAGAAGTCACAGGTTAAAAGCGTTAGGCGTACACAAAACAGGACTCGGAACAAGGCTCGCTCGGTGCACGCCATTTACAACAATTCCAACCAAAATACATCGCAAAAATTGATTTACACAGTCGAAATATTACTTTTTTTCGCTGCTCTTTCATTCTTTTTATCAAAAAGCTTAGCTTACTACCCAGCCTCTTTTCATACCAAAAAAAAAAAAAAAAAAAAAAACGTATTGGTTTCAATTTTATTTTTGATATCAAATCATTGTTTCAACCTGATGAAACAATTTTTTAAATCAAAAAAATTCGAACAAAACTAATGAGTTAGAAAAAAAAAAAAATGATTTCCGACCTATGAAGTTGATAAAATTAAAAAAAAAAACATTTTTATTCATCTCATTTTCAAAATGTTTTGCACGATATCAAATTATTGAAATATGATTTGGATTGAAAAATAGGTGTCGGGAGATAAAGTGTGATTGATATTCTAGAAATGAAGATAAGTTAAAAAATGTTAGCATAAAAATGGCATACAAAGAATGTCGCATTTTCATCCAAAACACGCAGGGATTTTTTGAAAAAGTCGTCTCGAGTTTTCTGGGCTCGATAATCGCAAAACACTATGCACTCCGAAGCAATAAATCTGCAAGGTAAGAGTAATCCCTCTCCCGATGTATATATTCTTCGCGTGAGAAAAATGTGTATCGGTTGCGTTGCGCGCGGTTTTATCAGTCGTTCGATTTTTGTTCTGTCTTTGCGTTTAGTGATTTTAAAAATGCTCCAAACTTACGTAACTTGCTTTATCAGTTCCGCTGTTCGCTGAGTGCGCTTGTTCTCAGAGGCGTATGCAAGTTTACAGTTTGATTTTCACTTCATTGGCTGATGCGCTTGTGATATTAATTTCACTGTCATAAAGCGACTATGTGTTTAATAATCTATCATTGATATTGAGCTGACACGATGATAATGTGATCAATTTATATGACTGAACAATTTTTCTCAACATCTTTTTTGTATTTTTAACAAACCAGAATTTTTTTTTTTTTCAAGTGTCCGCAATAAGTTTTCCTTTTCAAATTACGAAAATTGTTTCTTTTTTTTGTTCTTATCGGTTAATTTGAATTGCGATAATTGGGCTATTTTTCAGAAGTATTATAATTGAACATTAATTCTCAAACTCTTCATTTGTTTTCTTCTATTTTCCACAATTTCAAATAAAAGTTTTCCGATAACTTTTCTCGTATCTGAAATTTTCAAGCAAATTGTTTTTATTTCTTATTCAATCGTACTTAATCAGTTGTACAGAATCATTTGCAAAGAAATAAGTAATCGCACTTTTACTGCCAAAAGGAAAATATTTCAGTGATAATGCGATTAAAAGTAAGTTATCGATTGGATCGTGCTTTGCAATCCTTGCATTCAACGTTTATGACGTGTTTTGTGATGAGATTTCTCGTTAATCAAAAATTAATCGACAGATTGTGCTGATAATAAATAATCCGATTGGTTTTGTTTACTATAAACGCCGTTATTCTGATTGAATGTTTTTATAACTATGAATAAAGAATAAGCTCAATTTGTAAAACTTTCGATTTTCATCTTAAAATACAATCTTAAATGCGGAAGTAAAAAAAGTCATGATTAATTATAACAAAATAACTTTGAATACAAAAAAAAAAAAATTAAAAAACAGAAATTGCAATTTGTTATCCGGCGATTGTAGATTATTTGAAATTGTGTGCATGTCCTGAAGAATTTTCGGTTCTAAGTCAAAGCCTATATCATTGTATATATACTACTTGTATATATACTATTACCTGCATCACGAACGTAACGCTGGCTATTGTTATTCAGGAATGCGATCTGTTTTCAATTTACATGAACTACATATTTGAATTAAAACAATTTATGATGGATTAGACTATTTTAAATTGGAATTTCGATTCGCATAACACGAGGAAACTGTGTTGAACTCAGCTTTGCATTTCATGTTTATTTTATACTTCTAATATATCGGACCCTGTACAACTATACCAATGACGTCGGTTTTGACGAATTACAGATGTTTTGTTTCCACTTTTCCTGACAATATTGATTCGTTTGAAATGTAATCTTTTAAATAGACGCAAACGTCTTCCTTTGATAACAATATTTGTCTCGATTGAAAAATGAATGAAAGTTTTTTGTAATATAATCAATTCAAAGATTAAAATTCAAGACAGTTTTTGGTATTAAAATTGCAGCGAGATGAATTCAAATGATAAGTTTGAATAAATTGTAAAAGTTTGACATACGTGTGATGTCAGACTGAAATATCGCCAAAAAGTCTGTACGATTGAATTTAAATTTAGTTTATTAAAACATAATCGTATTTCTTTTTGTTCTTTGTAAAACAGGTGAAATTAAAAAAGACAAAATTGATGTATTCAATCTGATGGAAAATCATGATTCATTCAAAGCTTTTTGACTACCGGTGGGGCCTCGATTTGAAAAACTTGAGACAAAAATTTTTTTTCATTTTAAAAAATTACATCTTTCTTTGTTTCAAATA
>JAAMPD010000707.1:0-39294 GCA_025266255.1 Trissolcus basalis | reverse complement strand
CAGCAAATTTGCTGTAAGTTTTAGTCATTTTTCCTGAATTTTAGGTATGTCCCCAATATACTGTAAAGTTTAGTAAATTTTGATAGAATTTGTTTTCTCAGTGTATGATTCAAAATATCTAACTGGGACAGACAAAAATAAATGTAAAAAATAATATAATTTACATTGATTTTAATTATTTAAATCATGTCAAATGAATTAAATTTTTTATTCAAAAACATCTGAACAAAAATGGAAAACAGGGAAATGATTATTCAAATTAAAATGTCTCATTAATGCAGTGATTGAAGA
The DNA here is from genome assembly GCA_025266255.1 of Trissolcus basalis. NCBI lineage: Eukaryota > Metazoa > Arthropoda > Insecta > Hymenoptera > Scelionidae > Trissolcus > Trissolcus basalis. Next base: position 39,003 of record JAAMPD010000707.1, on the reverse strand, counting down.
ATTGATCGGATCGTTAATCATTCAAAATAGCAGGTTTCGTTTTGATCCCAATTAATGACCTAGTTTCACACCGCCGAGAGTGTGTGTTTGACAAATCAATCTTGAATATTTCGTACGATCGGGAGCTCCAAATACGCGTTTCATCCCCGCAAGTAACAAATTAGCACACGTAATTCAGTCTCCACCCCAGTTACTTGGCGTGGTTTTGCTTCGCCCCCCGCGATCAAACGGTTGGCACGGCAACCCTCGCTCTTATACTTTTAACGAACAATTCGTCACAATCGTCATCGCCCGATGCCCTCTAATAGTCCTTTTCTACGACTGCGCGGCGGAACTTTTGATAAAGCGGCGTTATTCCAATAGTTGCGCGCACAATTGTGCCTATATAATTATGTGTGTTTGGCCTCCTTTCAGCGAGCGCCAAGTCATTTTCTTTCAGCGTGAAAAAATGTCGTGTTTCCGTGAAAAGAGATAATAGAAGGAATTGGTTGCCTTTACAATGGAGACTTTTTCGACAATTACATCGGCGGGAATTATGAAAAGGAACAATGAGAGCGACAAGCCTTCGTTTCTCCCTGCGCGCACCCAGCGCCACGACGACAAACGCTCGATGATGAAATTATAATTTTTTTTGGCTTTTTAATTTTGCCTGATTTACAACGGGTCGAATGAGGAAATGGTACACGATAATTCAATCGTTAATGCACAACTAGCGAGCCCGATTGACGAACATTACGATCCGCCGAGGATATAACTATAACACGTATAACCAAATTAATAAATCCGACATTATTGTAGTGTTTGCATTGTATCGTTTAATGCGAGATGATTTGTAGAAATTACATGAATCATGCGATTACATTCGTTTGTTGCAGCCGGGCTCAACTATTGCTGTTGATAAATGCGATTATGGACAAATCACGACTCAATTAATTCACAATGAAAACAGTCGCGGAAGTTTCGCGGAACAGAAATCAAAGCGAGGGTGAACGCGGGCTTAAGCTAGATATCAATCCGAGACGACTTTTGATCAATCACGATCACAGTATGAATTTATTTTTCCTTTTTATATATCATCTATCGTTACAAATTGGCACGTTGTATATAGTTGACGACTGTAAACGCTTTCGACTGATGCGAAATTGATTTGTCGAAACTCGTTTGTTGCAGCCTTACGAAATAACGTTTACGAGAGTAGAGGAGAGGGACAAATTGATATATATATATATATATATATATATATGTATAGAGGAAGAGAGAGAGAGAGAGCATGAGAGTTGCGCAGAGCGTATGCATAAAGCTCCTTAGCTTGGCATTAAAGCACTTGAAAAATTGAAAATAGATCTCTCGCTTTAGAGAGACAGTCGAGCAAAAGAAAATACGAGTATAATATACGAAAAAGCATCGCGTCATGGCAAGACATCAACCGAGTGAAATATCCTTGGTTATTTCGTATACCATGTTAAAAGTTTTCTATTTTCCTTATTTTTTTATATTTTTTTTTTTCTGAAATTTTACTGAGCAATCGCGTGTGCGTTACGATATGCAGTAGGAGAGGTTTATTTTTGCACAGGTGTGCATTAAAACTTGATTGATTTCGAGTGCAACGGTGGGGTGTGTTCCTGGTAACGGCGCCCGTGAATATTAATCGGATACAAATTTTCTAAACGCTTAGAGTTAACAATAACAGTGGCGTAAAACTTGATCGAAATTCAATTTGTGTCGAACAACGGGGTAACACGTGTTCGAGCGTTACGAACTGCCGGGTTTTGACGAGGCGACAGCTCGGATGTTCACATTGTTCGGCTCTCGGTATTATCGCCGAGGCATTGAACAGTTTAATCCCCGGATGATCAATCAGGGTTCACAATCGCTGTCGCCTTATAAAAAGAGACGCTCTCTCATCCTGAGAGACGCGTCAAGTTTGTGCGATAAGGCGCGCCCGAAAATTACAAGGAGGCGAGAGATGCGGGATATGCCACACTGCTATTAACTCCACGGCCAATGTTCTTGCCTGTAAAATGGATTAGAGGGCTTTTTTTACACCCCCGCAAAAGAGAGCGCCATTGCTTTGCGAAGAAGGCATAACTTGATTGATTACAGGCAAACTTTGCGTCAGACCTCTCGGGCTCTAATGACGCGGGGATTAACGTGTCCGACTAACGACTCTTTGCTTCCTCATCGCTGAAAGCCGTGTATACATACAGAACCCCCCATTCATGAAGCCGTGTCATCTATACGTAAATACCTTCATTCAGACCACCGCGACGAGAATCTCGTTTGTTAAAATTGAGTTGTTTCAAAGAGCCCGCGAGCCCGGCTCTTCCGATATGTCGATAAATGGAGCTTCATCCCGAAAAAAAACTCTGTTTATATAAACCTCGATAGTGCTCGTTTTTAGTCAAGTCGATTTTGAAACTACCTTTTTTTCATTATTATTTTTAGAATCTTTTGTAGCGTCGGCGAAAAATCTGCTTATCTGGGAAACATTTGAAGAGATTGTAGATGAAAATTTGAATACCCTTTTTTTACGGACTTTTTTCAAGACGAGAATTGTTTAATCGCAACTTTTGCAATTAAGACTGACAAACTGTTATTTTGTAGTTTAATTTGATACCAAAAAAAAAGAAGACAGTTTCACGATGAAAAAAGGGAGTAACTTGAAATTAATTTATTTGGAAGGAAAGTTTTAATTGTGTATTAACTTACTTGTTTCCATAATACTTATTAAATTGTGTCTAATGCTATGTATATCTCGTTTAAATTTCAGAGGATGATCCAACGCGCCTCATCAAAAGCCGTCATCAGATATGAACTCTGTACTCACTGGCGCTGCACCCACGATATCAATTACAACAAAGATCAGATGCAGCCTGTATCGGATGAATGTCTCGTCTCGAGGAGGTAATGTAGCGTTTGTAACTCTAATATCACTTGTACTTGTGAAGCCATAATTGTAAAATGCGGCACGAGTTAACGTTGACAACAGTCGCGTTCTCGCATATACCTGAGAGTCGAACATCTGTATTCAACTAAAACATATCGCGTTGAAAAGAAAAGGTTTTCACAATTAGGTTTTTAGTACAAGTTTTGGTCTACATTCTGCTATTTTTTTTAATCAAATTTCACTGTTGTCCGACTTTTCGTCGCGGTTTATGTTTCTTTTTCATGTCGGAGTAATGCAATTACAGCTCATCATAATGGTAACGATTATTGTTCGATGCAGCGAGCAGTGAGGTTGCAAATGAAATTTGTAAAAGGGATTTCGTGTTCAGTAGTGATTATTGAGGATTATGGCGCGAGCGGGTCATCCCCCAGCAGACTGCGAAGAGGAGGAAAAAAAGCAACGCGATGGCAATAAGTAACATTTGGAAGGATTTTGGGAATTCGACCGATGACAACAGACGCTGCATGCATATGCATTAGAGCGTGCGAATAAATTCGCCTGCTCCAATCCCGGGGGCTACGTTTTTTACGACGGCTTTTGCCCCGTTACTTTCTATCCACCAACTTCATTTCGCAGGTTGCAATGAAATTTCTTTAATCCCAGATTGTCCAGGTTGGAAAGCTATCGCAGCTATCTGTGGATCTTGATATGTTGATATGTGTCATTGTCGAACATCCGACGGCTGATGGGCTGCGAATCGATGTTGAATATCAATTTCCAGTCGAATCCAAGAAGACGTCCTTGGGCCGGGAGATTAATTACGTTTTCATAGATTATTTATCAAGCGTTAGGAGTCGGGATTTGTTTACGTGTCGGCAAAATGGAAGCAGCGACTGCGACTAATCTGCAAATCCAGATTGATGAAAGCGTCGATGGGATCTGGCGTTGCCTCGTGTTTGTCCCTATTCTGATATTGAATTGTAATTTTCGTGCTAGGGCAGATTGGCATAAAAAGTAACAGGCCTATCTGTTGTCTTCGAAACACCATTTTCTGATTTATTGAAGACAACGATTTCACAATTTTTTTATCGCATTTAAAAGTTGTTTTGTTTTGACAATAAATATTTGTTTTGACAATATATTGATAAAATCATAATAATATATACCGTGATGCCAATATATGATTCTTTTTACCAGGAGCGACATGACGAGAATCAAAATCAAATCGATAACTCACAACTTATTCTCCAACTTTGAAATCAAACGTTTCAACAATTCGCTGTAAAATAACATTTCACTAACTCGGCAAATCGAATCAAAGCACAACTGTTTCTATGACAAATAGTAAGAAGAGAAAAAAGAAATGTTAACGATACAATTTCTGTTCTATACTGAGCACTCTTGAAGTGCTTGTTGATGAAAAGAATGGAACCTGTCGTCGTATAAAGAAGGTGCCCGATGGCTGGTGGAGGTACACAGCAGACGAGGGCAAGCTTTTCTTGAATTTTTTATTTTCCTTCGGGCACGCAGGCGGATTTAATGATTTTTCGCACAGCAGGAATAACGAAGAGCTTTCTATCAATCAAACGAAGGTAGAGACCCAGGGCGTGGATTTATTTTAATCACTGTCCAGCGGCTGATCATTTGAGCGGATTTGGCCGCGTCTAAGGGACAGCGCCGCATCCCAGCCGGTATAATCAAAATCCGGTACAATGCGCAAAATGAGATTGGAACGTTTGAATGAAAAGTCACTCGATAGAGCCATAAATTCAAATCATACAAAATTTATATTGATGTCTCGTGCAATGGGGCTCGATCTTTATTGACACAGGTCGGCCGAGTGCGGCGCAAAGTGCCGTGTTACGCAAACTACGTTTGTACTTGAAATGAATGAGCAAATGACCGTTCATTTGTGTTTAGGATATGAAATCGAGAATTCGCATTAAATGGACTTTTGTCATGAAAATAGCGCGGCTTGTATTGAATCCGTGCCACCTGACGAGTCCGAGCGATGCGAGTGGAAAAACACTAGGTGGCGGTATAATGCCCGTCGGTGGTTGAATTTATGTGCCCGCTTTGTTTACGTTTCTTGTGCATGAAAATCGCTTCAGGAGTGCTGCAAGACACGAAACCCGGCCAAATGCTCATAATTAGCGACCGTGTCGACTTTTGCTGGAGACGTTCAACTCGCGATGTTTTAATGGAAAAGCTTTTAAACTTCGACGTCAGTGTCGTCCAACTGGAAGCGACAGATATCAGGCTAGAAGAAATTGGTATCTATCATTGTTACTCATCTTTTTCCAAAAAATGTTTTTTTTTCCATCAATAAATAATTAATACGAAAAACTTGTTCGATCTTGTTATCGAGAATTAGGCGATGACGTTTCGATGACAGGATTAGAGAGTGTGTACTGTATTTGATCGATTTTGAATTCCGCGTATGGTTGTTCAGTTACAGCCATTGCAACAATGTATCAATCAATGTCATCGAGACAAAGAGGTCGATTAATTTAATTTATTTTTCATCATCGGACCGAAAGATTTGGCAATAGTTTGCACAGATACACGAGTAATCCCAACGATGCTCTCTTTTTGTGCCTTTTATCACTTAAAATGGACAAAACTAAATCCCGCAGTATTCATCGTAACGCCAATCCGTGAGTCATGCCGTTTGACGCATCGTCCCTAACCGAGAGAGAGCAGCGCCCGATAAAATCTACTAATGCTGTCAGACTGCATTCTGCGCTATCTAGACTGATCTAGACAGCGTGCAAGTTGAATGGAAGTTTCGCAGGGATCGATTTCGGTAATTCCTTCTTTCACTCTTCCGGCAAATCTCTAGGGGAGTATTGAATGTAACGCAATAAATGTCGAGGATGAACCTAAACGGAACAGTTTTCCTTTTTTATTTCTTTTTATTTTTTTTTTGTACCTCGGAGTCGATCGGCGTTGGACGGTCATTTTTGGCCGACCTGAACGAGAATGGAAATTAGAAGCACCAGGAGATAAATCTCATCGAGTTTAATTTGATACGGAAGAAATAGGCGCCCACCCCCGGAAGAAGAATTTCCAGATAAAATGAAATATGTCGCGCCTCGAAGAATGGATTCAATATCACCTGCGAAATGAAAGTTATCGATTTTTGCGGCTGAAAATTTTGTTAGCGTGCTTCGGACAGTCGCTGTTGTAGTTTTTCGTTAACCCGAGACACGTGCTGACTTTTGACGTCAGGATTTTTGTCAGGAAAAAATGTGACTTCGATGAGTTGATGCTTGACAATAAGTATTGTTGCAATCAACGATAAATGTGCAACACAAATGAAATGAATTTCATCCTTCATGCCAGTCTGTGAGAGAAAGAATTTTTTTATACACTCCAAATGAACATTTTCAATAATTTTTCTTGTTGTATCTCTATTTTAAGTTTCTGACTCGCAAATTGATTGTGAAAAAATTCTGTCGTTGAACTTTGATGATTCAGTCAATAATTAACACGAGTTCTGAAAATACCTTTTTTCAAATCTGTTATATTTTTGTTTGAACGTGGATTTAAAATTTGTATGAGACTCTGAACTCTACAGAGACTGTCTCCGCAACATATAATTATTAGTTGATGAAATCGACTTGTTATGGTATTCAATTTTCCAAATCATTTATAATTATTTTCATTCCCCAAACTAACCTTCCTTCTATGATTACAGAATATGTCTGGAGCTTTCGTTATTCATTGTTGGTTGTATAAAAGGTTTAAAAATTCAAGTGTTCTCTTGTTTATCAATAAACGTTCATTGTATTCATTAATTAATTTCTTTTGTTTGGCGTCATTTTTCAGGTTCATCCAAATTAAAACCCAGCAGCAGAACATCATGATTCATCAACGACAACAATTCAAGAGAGGACGAATTTTTCTCACTAATATAAAAAAATAGCAAAACAAAAAAAGACGAAGAAGAAGAAGTCACGGGCAGTTATTTTCGATTTTTCGTGGCACTGAAAGAGCGCGAAGATCCCTGACGTCAAATTAACTCGTCCCTTAGATGGTGGGTGATGCTCGTATTCCAGTTCATTTCGCGTAGTTTTGTTTCGACGACAAAAAAGGCTGAGAAGTATCAGCGGACGAAATCGTTTAGCGACAGAATGTGAAGATGGGGTTGCGAAGAGAGGCTTTCATTGGACATAATGTGCGTTTAAATAAGCCCCTTTTGTAAACTATTTTTAGCTATTGTACAACAGTCGGGTTGTGTTAGGAGCACGATGTGTCGTACGTAAGCGGTAATAGTGTGGCGCCGTTATTCGACAGAACCAACCCTGCATTTGGCGTCACATTGCGCCGCGCAGCGTGGGTCAATAAGTTTGCAGGAGGTAAAACTAAATTCTATGGTCACGTCACGTGGCGTGGGTCGAACTTGTCCCTCGGTGTAGAAATTATCGTGCGTCGCGTGATGATGATCATTTAATAGCGTCGGATTAACTCGCTCGCAAAATTGTCACACTCGTTTGATAACGCGCCCTGCTATTATAAAATGACGAGTTCGGTAATGACAGCGTCATCAATTTGACGATTATTTTTTGACGATGACTTTCATGAGAAACGTCAGCGGATTTTTTTCCTACCGCCGCCCGTCAGATGTGTCTCGCACGAAGCGTGGATCGCGTTACATGCATAACCTTTTTGTGTGATCCGGAGTCACCCTCCGGGCTCAAAAGGCTCAGGCCAAAACTATCCGCCCTCGGCCAGATATAGACGTATCGCGGAAAGTGTTTTGTATTTTGCCGATGGCCTGATCGCCCGAACTATTTTTAACCCTGAACGCTTTTTCACGATGGAAACATTTCAAATTTAAATAAGAGATGTTATCCAACGAAAGCGTTCTATTATCGTTGCGTGCTGTCTGGGGAACGATACATACTCTTTCTTCAGAATTTTAAGAACAATTTTAATCCATTGTTTGCACGTTTATGCGTTTACGCAACATTTCCCATAATTGTTTTTATTCAAAAAATGAGATTCAGTACAATGAACATTTTCTTTATCTATACAAACTGGTGGATCGAACTTTATGTTTTATTGAAAAAAAGTAATATTTCTAAATAAACATCATTGTAATTGAACGAAAAATGACAACAATTTTCATAGCAATTTTTTTCATTTTCAGTGTGTACAACACAATTTAAGAATCTATAAAAAAGTGTCTGAAATATGTTTCGTTGAATATTTACTCAGAAGTGGGTAACAATGTTTTTTAATTCATATTTTTTATATTAAAAAAATTAGTTTTTGTAAATAAACAAAATCATTGTTGCAAAATGAAAAAGTAATTACAATTTGTTAAATTTGAACTTGTAGAAAATGAAATTTAGCAAAAATTTATTTCCTTCAATTTCCAACGGGAAGTAGGTTAAAAATGCACAAAAAAAAATGTTTGTTCATTGTGAATGTCTTTTTTGAGCTAATCTAATTGGCAATCATGCTGAGTTGGAAACAGTTACGAAGTATGCATAAGTTGGAGCTTGCACCGATCGACATGCCAATTCTCGAGCCCAAAGTAGACCGAAAAATGGTAGCAACTGCAATTGCATATGAAAAAGTGAGACTGAAATTATACAAGCGGTATAATTTGCGTGATTACAAGCGGGTGGCGGGATCGTTGGCGGTCGGAAAGCCAAATCAGAAATCATGACGTGACACAACTGGAGCAGCGAGAACGTTCGGGAATAGGTATGGAACGGTTGTATTGGAGCCGAGAGACGACATATGGAAAGCCGGCCATTATTAGTGTCAGTCAGCCGTGGCGGCCCATCGAGGACCGTTTGAAACGGTCCAGTAGCTCGTCGCGTCCTTACCCGGGCGTTTATTCGTGTGACAAATCAACGAGGGTCGTTGGGCCTCTCTCTTTATCATGCCGCTTCCGAGGGCACGTGTACGGCTCAACAGCCGCACGCACCGTGCAGACAGACCCTTATATCCCGGCACGTTTATTTGTCTTTTCGATTCTTCTGTGTGTATGCAGCAGATAAATCTTAATTAATCCCTTTGATTAGTCACGGGGCACGAGTTTTTCGGTCCGTCCCGATCGAAACAAATTTAAGGGCACTTTCGCGCGGCTCTACATAAATCCTTGTGCATTTTGATTCCAGTCTGAAAATCATATCGGATGCAAGTAATGGGTCTCGAGTACCTTTTGATCCGTACAAAACTTGGAGGGTTGTTTCTAGTAAACTAAACTATTCAGTTTTGCAGCTCGTGAGCTATCAATACAATGCGTGCTTGAGTCTGCTGAGAATGATTTGATTTAAATATCCGGCCTTGTTAAGATAATAACGAACCCGAGAAGTTTTGCAGTCTATTTGTTTTTCGAGCTGATTTTAATCGAATATTCATCCAGCTCTTCTGAATTTGACTTTAATTCTTATTAAGTTGTAATAATAACTGACAACGTCATTATAGTTGAAGTTGAGTGATCGCTCTCGTGTGAGCTTTAATGTTGCCGCCGCGAGGAAATTTGCGCTCGGATGTGTTATTCCGGGAAATTTGTTCGCAAAATTCTCATGTAAATTAGCTCCAACTTGTTCTTTTTCTACTTTCTTTTCTAGTTTTTTCATCGTCCACCGATGTTTCGATGAATGGCATGAAGAGTGGGTGGTTGGAAAAATATTTTTGGTTTGCTACTTTGAAGTAAAAAATAACATCTCGAATGGAGCGCTTTTATTTCGCTTCGTTTCATTTTTCATTACCATTCGACCGAGTTGAATCAAACGATTGATCCCTTGCAATTTTACTCTACTGGTGTATAAGCGAGCATTTCTTCGTTTCGTTAATGGATACATACTTTGAGAAAGAGAGAGAAAAAAAAAAATTAGAACCAATCTTAAATTAACGTACAGTTTGAAAAATTCATTACAGGCAGGATTATTTGTTCCCTTGGCACAAAATCCAAACAGAAAAACTGGATCGAATTCATTAAAATGTTCACATATTTTAGTAAAAAATGTGAACATATTTATTCCAAAACTGATGTTTGACTGCTGGATCAAAGGAACTGCAGTGTACAGACCAGACCGTAGTTCTATAGCTGGCAAAGCACCTGGAGACCTCAAGACCCGTCAGATTTGAGAGACTTGAGTTGAGACTGATTAGTCATGGTTTCTCTTAGAGTTTATGTAGTGATAGAAGATCTCTCGACTCAAAGTTTGTAAAAGCTTAAATTTAAAGACGGATTAATTGAGGTAGCTCGTGAGATTCATTACAATTATTTTTATCGTGGTTTATTTCGAATATTTAAATTCATTTTTAATGATTTCTTATAAAATCTAATATTTATATATTATTTTGATGTAGGTATATGTTGGAGTGGAAGAGGGATATTCCATGTTTGGTCCCCAATTATCTTCAGCTGGTCGTTAGAAGTCAACAAGCGTGATATCTTTTGACTTCATGGGTACAATTTTTAAGGGTCGAAAATATTGAAAATAAATATCCTAGAAAGAGAAGGACCTGAAGTCTTATAATAAGACTTGTAAAAATCTATGCAAAAAGAAATTGTTGAAATGTTTTTATGTTTTTAAGTGCAAACTTGGTGTCCTTTACGAACAAAAATATATTTTGAAAATATTAATGGAACGTATTTTGGTGTATGAAATATATTTCCAGAAATACGAATAATATTTATAGATATATCATTAAAAACGCGCTTGAAAAGTAGTATTGATTATACATTTTTCAGAGTTTACTCGTTTGCCAGATATATTCGTTAAATGTATAATAAAATAAAATTAAATGACCTCTGTAAATCTGAATAAGTGAAAATTCACGTCCACTAAATAGTCGTCCACTTATTGCAAAAAGTCAAAATTTTCACTTATTTTGAGTGAATATTAGAATGAAAATTTTACTTTTTGTTTTGAGTGGACGACATTTTACTTATTCAGATTTAGAGAGAAAGAAAAATTCAATTAAAATGAAAATTAAGTTACAATCAAATTTTAAATTAAATATTCGATAAAATTCTGAAACGCAAAAATAAAGTTAATAATAGGTAATCAAACTAGCTGTCCAACGCGAGTTAATACACGTTGAACTCTTGTGTTGTGTTATCTAGTTATGGACCTTAGCTGTCCATCTTGTTTAGGAGCTCCACTTACACAGTACATGGTATACAAATTTCTGTGATAGTCAGCATAACTTTGATCCATATGATAATGGAATCATGAAGTCTGTGCTCTTCTACCCTCGGCATTCATGTCATACGAGTGAATGTGCATTTGATGCACAAATGTGTTCCTACAGTTTGACCTTAAGCTTGAATAACAACAACTGACGTATAATCGATTCATTAAACATCAAACAGAATCTATCAACGATAGCTTGGGCTTAGTATATCATTTATTTAAGAACTGCAAGAAAACGAGAATTTGATTTCAATCAGTCAATTAACTTTTGAATAATCACTTTTTGTTGGACAAAATAAAAATATTATTCGGATGTTTGAAAAGGAGAAACGACAAATATTTAACTGAATATTCAGATTTACTGAAAGAAATCTTATCGAGAGAGGGCATTTTGATTGCAGATTCGAGGTGCGTTAATAATTTGTGCACAGATCTTATTTGAATTGATCGTGAATTTGAATATTTGAAACCGTTTGAGAGGTCATGTAATTGCTTAATAGATCAAAGAAGTAAATGTTGTAGAAACTGGAACTTTTCAAACGTGCAAGTGCAATTACATTATATGCTGTAATTTCGAATTCACTGATACTTCAAAAATTGAAAAATTTTATTTAATATTGATTGATTAATTCCACTAATGCCAACGTGATTAACGTTGCAACAAATAATTCAAGTTTGTTTGCAATAATTCATTCATCCAAATCGGTAATCAATTCGGATGAATTTTGAACTTGTTTTAAAAAATAATCAGCTTCAAAATGACGATTTATTTATACATTTCGTTTGTTTCAGCTTTCCCTGAATTTTTGGACGCACAAAAGGCACGCTAGAACAACTTACGGACTATAGTCACTGTTTCAATCGGACCACAGAGATGGAAACTATAATTTGATTAAGATACATCGTCTGCATCAATTAACTGGTTTGTATCCTTCGTTTCAAGACTGAACTCAACAGCGCAGATAATAATGAGTTAAACTCATTTGCAATCCGGGAAAAGCGAGCGTCCATGTGACAACTCGCAGGTCATCCATAAATCATAATAACCCGAGCCAACTCCTGCGCCTTTTAGTTTCTCGGTCTTGCTTATCACAGCTTTTGATTTTGAATGCAAATCGATAAGCTGAAGCACTCTCGATAATCTGAGTAAATTATAGGATTTTGTAGGTTCTAGCTTTGTTTGAGTTATCAGGTAACTAACATGGATCGCCTGGGAATCGCGAATTTGGCATTGCCGGATGGGTCATCGGGGATACCAAATGGATCACGTAATTTTTGAATAAACCTCGATACTAATGATTGACCGTAACCTCGACTGTACTCGAGAGTTTGGTCTTGCGCACCAAGTGGCTTTTTCAATGTTTAATGAACTGTCTACGGCGGAAGGGTGCGCTCAAGTCAGCTTCGATTAAGTACACTAGGGCCACGCGAGGGAGGCTATGTACAACGTCAGATTAGGTCGGCGCCGGCTGCCAATGCCGAGCCCGAACTGCTGTTATTAATTAAAATAACAACAACGTCACTGGGACTACACGTCGAACTCCGTCAGTTTACTTTATTCCCAACTAGTCTCCTCTCTTTCTATCTCATGCTCTTTCTCGCTTTCTCTGCAACTTGATACATATTTATGCGTAATTCAACAGCCACGTTTCCCAAGCATTTGCAAGCGATCCCGCACACACACACAAACACACAAATGAAACTTATTTACATATAAGAAACAATGTTGTCACAGTTTGTTTTGTCCATGGCCGAATTGCTTTTCAGATTAAACACGACGGCCAAATATACCGCGTCAAATCAAAAGAACCGGCGCGGCTGTTTCAATTATTTACTTTTGTTTTCCTTTCGAATAAACTGTTTTCCCAAGCCGGGGAAACGGGATTTTTCAATCGCCGTGATTAAAAGTAAATTTTCAACGATATAGCAATGTTTGGAATTCGTGGTGAGATTAACGAAAAAAAAAGAAAGAATAGCCTAGATTCAGAAAAACGGAACAAAATTCGAGGATATAAAACAATGTGAAATCTCCTGGAAACGTGAAAATGACATAATTTCCGTAGAGAGCGACCCAAAGATGAAAAAATGAAAAAGGCGTAAAATGTTATATCAGAGTAGAATTCGAGAATAAAGAAAAAGGCGATTATTCCTGACAAAGACGATCGAAAAATTTCCTATACAAAATTTTAGACACGAATTCTGAATCATTCATATATTACGTCTGTTAATTTTATGATTCATATAGTTTAACATGAAGAATATTTTTTTCAAGCAGAACTATTCAAGTGAAGTATGAAATGACAAACTTTCCTAATTTGAATATTAATTTAGTTATTTTATAGAACAATAAAGAAATAAAATTAAAAAAATAAAATAAAATAAAATGAAAAATTTTGAAAGATTAAATTTTTGAGTCTCTAACACGATGTTCTCTACCAGGGCGAAGACTGGCCGGTGGCAGCCGCGTACTAGCCGCTTGTCTCTAAAATCATATTAACTAGGCGCTAGGTCCAGTTACCGAGGTTCGTTTCAGGTGCCATCAGTTTCTGTTCAGGACCAGGTTAGCTCGTAAAATTATAAAATAAAATTGAACTTTTATTTTTTGTTTTCAAAAATATACACATTTTTGGAATCTAAACTTTTTCAATTTTAATAAATGAAAATTTCTTAAAAATGTGCATATACATTTTGTCGGAATTTTAGTTCTTGTTCTGTGCCGAAAAGTATTAGCAATAATAACGAAAATACGATGGTGGAATTATCGGAATGCCACAGTTAACTTTTAAGGAAAATTAAAATAAAATTCGACGATAAAGGAAAATGTGATATTTTCTGAAAGCGAGTAAATTTGTTTTCGGTTCGTTTTAAAATTCGATTATTTGAAAAATAAATGATACTCGAACACGAAATAATGAAAAAGTAATAACATGTTGATGCAGACATACTTTCTGGTTCGGAATATCACAAATAGCCTGTTTTTTTTATTAAAATAGTTAATGACACGTTTGGAATCTATAGTGGCAATATTTATATCACTCAAAACTCTGATATATTGATACAGTGAAGAATTAATTTTTGTAAAATAGTATCTATCGATTATATTCTTCTATAGTAACTGACGAAAGGAATATTCATATAAAATAAATATAGATTCATAAACAAATATCAGTGAATTAATTAATGCAATAATAACAAACCCACCGTGGTTTTCTTTTCTAAAATTACAGGCCCAATATGAAACTTGACATTGGCTCTGAGAATTCGTACCGTTTTAGCGGTAGGTCTTGTATTGGAGTTTATTTTTCGATGTCCCTAAAAATATAAGACCAATTTAAATTTCGTTATTGCACAGGCTCATTTGCATCATTCAAATGGAGAGAGCTGATATAGATGCGCACGTGCGACTTTCCCAGGACTTTGATTCGCTTGTTGTATTGCTTATTGACGACTTCAACGGCTACGAGGACAGACTACAAGTGCGCCGACGAGATAATTAGTTACCGCTGCCTCACGAACAGCGCTGATGCATAAATAATTACACGCCGAAGTGTAATATCAATTCTGAAATTCAATTTACGCGAGTTAACAATCGCGCGATAACTATTAAACGTTTTCGAATTAAAACGGGAGCCCTGATTGACGCGCGCGACAGTCTCGGGATTAATATGAACGGCCGAGCTCGGACACAATATCAGTTTGCACAACGATTTTATTCATTAATACGATTGTATCTTTTTGTTTTACCGCGGTTTGCGCTCGATATTTATGCGCGTCTGGACGATTCGTTAGATTATGCCTTGTTTCAACGAGCTTTGCCTGAATCACAAACACTTTTGGAGCGATTAAATTGGCCGTCGAACAAACGCGGTTTGTCGTTTGCCAATCAGAGGTGGTTTTTTTTGTGTTTCCGTTGCAATCGCGGATTTATGTGTTCGGTCCTTTCGGATCGTCATGTGGCAGAAATTATTCATAAGTGACCAAGCACGTGGAAAAGTTTCCTTTTTGCGCCTGTTTGTTCGTGTCAATTACACGGCGATGCAAAAATGCCGCTTCGAAAAATTTAAATCCCATTGATCATGTGAGTTTCAATGAATTTGAAACTAATTTCGATGCTACTTTTGACGCTTGGGGTTTAATTATAACGAAGTATGATTTAGATTAATAGAGTAGCGAAGCTCGTTGTGTCGATAAGTTTACTCGACAGCTTATCGGCTGAAGATTACGTTGAAAACGGATATTCGATGATAAAAATTATTAATCAAAATTATAATTGAATTTCCCACCTGACATAACAGGTTTAATATTTTTTCAATAGAACTTTTTTTTTTCAAGTTCAGAGACAACATATTTGAAAGACTTTATAAATCTTCGGATTAAAGAGTTGTTTTGCTTTTGAAAACGCGATTAATCTTCGACGCATACTGGATTTCATTAAATCACGCTCAGCCCATAATCTGCACATAATAATTCGTTCGTTGATAAACAATGCCTATTTTAACGCGATCCTTTTTTTCGCACAAGCAAAATTAGAAGGTGGGATTTGGTTGAAGAAAAATAGGATCGTTTATCGTGAAGTGATCCTATATAAAACTTCACACGACAGTATCCCTAATCGTTTAATCCCATTCATTCTCAATTGTTGCTCTTTTTTCTCTCTGTCGAACGTTACACGGCGCTTTTATTTACGAGACTTTGGCATCCCCCAAAAATAGTCTCGTTTCTTTCAATTATAGTCGTCCGATCATTATCAAATTTTATTCGTTCCACTTTTTTTCTGTGTCATCTCATTTCAGTGGACAGAATCAAATTTGTTTCCTCATTCTTTTACATTAAAAACAAATGAGTTCCGATGTTACAAAATTGTATTACCAAACAAAAAAAAAAAAAACGATCCAAGCAAATTAAAAACAATTATTTCTCATGTGTAAATTTGATCCAAACAAATGTCGTTTATTTTGATAAGATAAGAAAGTTTTATTGGTAAAAAAAATATCTTGACGCGTTAATGAAGAAAATTTTTTCGCGCGCAATCGACAATAAAATGAATTACAGTTGGGTATAACTTTGGTTTTGGGGCCGGCCTTAATCAGCTCGGGATTTGATGGATGTCCGACCATAAATGGGGAACTCCACTTGTATTTTTCCATCGGAGTTTAGGGTGCATACGCCTCGTTACGGACTGCGAACAAATTACCAGGAGTGTCGTCCACGTGATTTGTGCCTCAAAAGTGGCATTATCCGAATTTGACATCTGTGATTTGAGCGAATCAATCGAAATATATCTAATATCCAAATGCGTGAAATTCTTATGCGAGCGCCAAAACTGGGGACATGGGCAATCGATATGGCCGTGTGCCCGCATCACATACATTCAACGCATCTGACGCACGCCTGATTTAATGTGAAAAATGTCCACAATAATTCAGTGTATATTTAATGCACTTTTCACGGCCATAAAACACAATGCGGCATTCGAATCAAATGAATTGTGTTGACGTATGAATACAGAGTCCTCTGCCAATTTGATTAGAGACGCCACTTGAATAAATGAAATCTGTTTTTGGGGTCGTTAGGTGAAGTTTTATTGTACGGCCAATCATTTAAGCACACTGTGCCACACAGCGACGACTGCAACAATTTTCTTTATCATGATAAAACGGCGTCGGGCCAGGACAAAATATTCTCCGCTCGCAGAAAATTGCACTTGAGCTTTCTGACCCAGAAATAGTTGGAAAACCATAAAACTTTCTAGGAGAAAACGGATCCGAACTAAAAGTTGATCGAGAATAATGTCTGGTGTCAATTGTTTCTTGTTATGTGCCAAATTGAATGTTGCCGAGGCTCGGTGTGTTGGTTCTTTGATCTATACGGCCTTTAAAGTAGAATAGTTTCAATGCCGATGGTATATTACGATGAATGAAAATGGCGAACAGACGTAATGGAGCGTGCAATTGCTCGCTATATGACTCATGACCAATCACTTACATTTATCTCGCTGGTGTGTATCTCCAGCGTTTTGCTGCTATCGAACGAGGGCTCTTTCAAGCCTCACCCTCTTCTTATTACGTATAAACCCGGGTCGACAGATCGGACTACTCAGCGGATGCAGTTCGATCCGCCAACGAGCAGTGATTGTCCGGTTTCCAAATGGTCCTCCATGCTACCAATTAATCAGCCCTGTTTTTTTAGTTTGCCCCGCCCTCACGACAAATTTTCGTAACCATTGTCGTCATTGACGAAAGGAGAAAAAAAGAAAAAAAAAAAACAAAACAACCATCACTGTGATTAAGAGGCCATACGTACTTGCAATGTCAACGAAAATTGCAACTTTAGAAAAAAAAAATCTTTTTTTAGCAGCAAAACAATATTTTTTAAATTCTGTTTTCAGCTCTTTATTTTTTACTGATAAAACTTTTTATCTCGTTATCGTTTTTTATTCAAATTTTATCAATGATATTCTTTTGGAATTTTTCATTTAAAAATTTGTTTGCTCACTAAAATATTATTTTCTCACTATAGATTTTACAAAAATGTTTTTTTGTTTTTAATTGAAAAAATGTTTAGCTTTTTTAATTTTTCAGCGTTGCAGGTACTTGCTGACCCCTTCTTGATTTATGCAAGAAAAATTGTATCATTTTGGTAAAATTTTGTTTCGTCCGAAATATGTTGTCCTTGTCACGTTGCTGAAAGATTACATATTTCGAAGCACTTTGGGGTATCCGATGGCCGGTCAGCATGAATAAAATTAGCAAATCATATCAACGCCGTGGACGGGCGTTTTTTTCTTCGCTAAACACAGAGCCCTATATTTCACGTTGCAAGTTCATTTACATCGTAATTTCGCATGATTTGGCCTCGTGTCACGTGTGTGGGACAGGACGCATGCTACGGTCAGGCGACTGTGGTCCTGCAGCCTACATAACAAATTGGATGCCTTTGTTCGATAGACGCCGCTGGCCCGAGCCTTGTTACACCGTAACAATTCTAATTACAAACATATAATGCAAATGTTATTTATATTACTGCCGCAAACGACTTTGGCGGCGACATTATATTGCAATACTAAACGCGGAATTTCGATCATGAGTATATTCTCTGTCGAAGACAAATGATGAATAATAAACATTCAATTACATTGTTTGTAATTACACTCGGATCTCATTATTAATCGCAAATGAGTTTATTTCGATCGACTCTGAAGCGCGGATGATTGTAATTCGCGCACTGTCGGGATAATAACTTTGCATCACAGATTGTTAAACAAATAATAACATTTTACAGTTTTCTTTTTCCTTTTGTTATTCGCTGCTTTTCACCGAACGAAGAGGTGAATCAATCTTGAAAATGAAAAATCATGCGACTTTTCGCACCCTGGTATGCTCTCGGATATTACACAGTTGGCAAAAAAATTATCACCCGAGGACAGAAGAGCGTAAGCAAGAGCAAAAAGAAAAAAAAAATAATAAAAAAGAATAGCAAAAAATGAGTTGCGGTAATTTTTCATTTGTTAATTGGCCGCTGGCCAAAGTTAGGCACGCGGACGATTACATTATGTTTACGCGATGGCCCGAGTTTTAGCGCCTCTTAATAATCAAATAACGGGCAAAAAAGTGCGGCAATAATGAACCCTCGGCTATTACTCACCAGGTTCACCGCTGTATACGCGTGCCGGGCAAAAAATCGCTGAAATATATCAGCCGCTGTTTCCCTCATAACTTTGTACGCACAACGGAAAAAAAAGTAGAAGAAGAAAATAATTCAATTATCTTTGCGTGATAATGGTTGATTGTTCTCGCCTGTTCTTTTTTAGGTTTGCTGCGACACGGGTGTGATCATTTTTTGCCCCTGGACGTCAGGACGGTTTTATCATCGCGCTCGAGCAGTGCATCGACGACCTGGCAGTACAATTTAAAGGACACGACGCTCGTCGTACTGCCCGGCGAGGCGATCACTGGAGCACATTCTGAATTTATTATCGATGTGCTAAAGAGATTGGGTTCAAGCTCGACGGACCGGAGGATCCAAGACCGTTCTCGCTCCCGTCTTCCGCTCGAATAATCATTATTTAGAAGAGTATTACACGAATGAACGAGCAGCTTATATATCTTTCTGACCACCTTGCCAAAGACACGCGTAATTGCTCTTTCCCTTTTTAAATGACTTTTCATTCATTACAGCTGGCTGAAAAATGAGATAAGTGACCTTTTGAGCGCTGCCGACGAGCAAAAGTTAAAACCATTTTTAATCCCATTTAATGGCCCGAGTTGAATCGTGTTTTATATTTCGTAATAAATTATTTATCCTTCAAAGATCGACTGGCTTTACGAAATAATGTTAAATAATGTTTTCCCCCATTTGGGGTGTGTATTTTTTGGCGTATCTTGTCGTAAGATGTTAGGACATTGCGTAGGACTTGACAGAAGTCCGAAAAACAATTAGAGATCCGAATTACTATCTTCGATATAACAGAAGGCTTCTTTCATTTGCTACGTCTAGACCATTGTGCGGAGATGGAAGATTTGGAGAAGCAGAGGGGAGGGGGAATTAAAGATCCATCTCTGGTATCACAACATTATTCCCGGTGGAGGATCCGTTTAGTGGATGCTCCTCGTTTTTCCCCACAAGATACGTCCGAGAATCTTTACGGTGTCTCCGGTTTGTCTTTTTATTCGTTGCTCCGGTCTCCTCTTTTTGTCGCGACTACGAAATGGACCACACTAGAACGTGACGTCGACTCGTACTAAATTGAATTACTTGAACGGATTTCCGAGCCACGTTGGCCGCATCTCGTTGTAGGGAAGAGAGCTCTCCGGGGTTTCTTGCCGGAACTCGTCGATCACACGAATCTGCAAAAATTCTGCGTCGCTCTTGCGGTGGAAAGTTTGCTCGTTAGCGGGACGCTTTCGCAACGAAAATTTCTGCGGTTCGAAAACCGGGCGCGAGAGAGAAGACCAAAAAAAAAAAAAAAATAGGATCGGCTCTTGGCCTCGTTCTTATCAACGGAAAATTTCATTTCGCGTGGAATAAATTCGCGGCGCCCTCTCTCTTTCTCTATCCAAGTTGGGCGCATATTTTCGTAGCCCGCCTAGCGAGCTGGTCGTAAACTCGTAATCTCCGAACCTACTGTGAAATTGTGTCACTTGCGTATGTATTATGTATACATAATACATAACACCACGCGCTAGCTGACTCGTCTGCATTTCAAGCGTAAGCTGCAGCATCCGTGAAGCCAGTCTCAACGCGCAGCGTAAGCTCCTTATTTTTGTTGGAATTACTTGGAGCCGTTTATTTATCCTGTAACGTGCGAAATATGCATGCGTTTTCAAGCCGGCGCGTGCAACTTTCGTTTCAGCGACATTAGCAAAGCAAGTCAACCGAGCGTTGCAAAAATTGGCCCGCTTGCAGCGCTGTAAATTTCACAATGGCGCCGACCCGATACGCTGCATTGATTTTGATAGTCGAACAAGTGTTTCCTATCCTAGGTTGACGTACGTAGTCCATATTTTACACGAACCTGAAAAGTACAAATTGCAATTCATTTTCCCCAAGAGCGAGAAGGAGAGTTTTTAGCGCAAATTACTTTGAAATTGAAATGATACATTTGCAGGGATTTCTTTCTTTTTTTTGCTTTATCCTGAGAATTTATCCTTCTGAGCAGTTAGATTTGATGAAGAAAAAGACGTTCCGCGTGAGATATGTAAAATGGCTTTTTACGGATGTAATTAATTACATTAAACTTTATGGTGTTTCGCTGTAATGAAAATTCTATTTGTCTCAAGAGTGCTGTTAGCGAAAAAACATTCAAAAGTTGTTTTATAAAATTCATCCAAGTCTCCTTCGAAGCTTATTTATGTTATGAGTCTACGGGGAGTTTGCTATTATGGCTATTTAGACATGATTATTAATTTAATCTTAATCTTTGATCAGAGGATTGATTCAATCAAATATAAATAACACACGTATGAAATAATGATCCCTCATTTTCAGAATTTGTGTGATTCTCAAAAACAATGTCACGAGCCGTCGTTTGATGTCGCTATCAACTTGTGTTTTTCCAGATTAATGAGTTTCATGAATGTACCCTCATACTCGGTCGAGAATTACTGAACATAAATTTTCCGAACCAATAAAGGTGGAAAACGTGGATTCGATCATCAGCACTGTTTTTCCCTAACTGGATCCTATTAAACTAAACTGAACAAACTTAGACGTCAGCTTGCAACATGTACAGATATTGCGTAAACGTCAGCGCGCTATGCGTAGCACTATTTCACACTCACCCTCTCGCTGGCCCTGCTGGGAGTCTCGACTCAACTCTCCCCGAACGATTTCGATTTTTTATCCACGAAAACACGAAGTCGATTATTTACAGTTTATAGCCCAACAGGGGGAGTTTTAAATTATTGATTAATAAATTTCCATCAGAATTGTCTCACGTTGAACGGTATTAAAAAGTTGTGAGCGATAAGCATAGAAAATGCTAAACGCTCGGTTAAATTCGAATTACGTTACGCGTCAAAAATTTTGATAGTCATTTGAGTGTTACATTGTGTCACGTTGAGAGAAATTATTATACTGCAGTAATTACGAATTCCGGGACGGAAGTGATTCGGTTGTTTCGAAAACATTGTCACACGTTTCGGAAGATCAATTTTTACTTTCGAAAATGTTCGAACGGTTCGATAACAATTGCGCCCTCCTCTACATTAGCAAACGTTGTGTTTTTACTTTTTATATCTTGAATATGAAATTTGGCTCGCTCAACTGGGTCGGATTCCATATTGAATAACCTAAGGCATTAAAAGCAAGGGAAGTGAGTTAAAGTATGCCACTGTTTGCCTTCAGATGCTTTTAACATTAAAAACGAGCGTGCGGAGCAAAAACTCTTCGTATATTTTAGAAAGAAAGGTACAAGTTTGAAAGACACATCTGTCATATTTGGAGCGTTCCAGTTTGCAAGTTACTTGCTCTCGCGTACATAATAAACTACTGCGAACGCCAAATTGACAATGAATGTATATTTGGCGGCCGAGTAATTCCGCGTCGAAGTTGAAACGAAAAAATTATTGGCTTTTTCGTCGCTAGCGAGCTCGTACGTTATATTGTTCGAATCAAACTACGAACAAAAAAAGAAAAAAAAAAGAAAAGACGAATTTGATAACGTGGAACATTTACATTTAGGGCGGACTGGAAATTTGTGACAGTTTGTTTTTAGTTAAGTTCTGTTTGGTCGAGTTTCAAGAAATATGTCAAAAGCAAAAGTCTGTTTGTACCATTTTTGATGTTTATTTTTAGGAACATTTTGTTTGCGCTATTTCTCATGTTAATTTTGCTTTTAACATTTGCAGTTCCGCATTGGAGGGCAAAAGAACATTAGAGGTACTTCGAAGATATGGAATCAGGTCCTGCACAAAATGAGACAATCTCGACGCCACCAACTCAATACCAGAAGGAATTAACATTTTCCCAATTGTGCTCTGTAAACGAACCCATTAGTATTCTACTTTACGCGAGATAGCGTATCGACAAGCTCTTCCAACGATTCGCCCACCTTCTCGATCTTTGGAACTAGAATATAGAGTAATAGTTGAAGTTAGATGTTTAAATGGTGATTCTAGCGGAACGTCCAATCAATGTAGAACCCTGGTTAATGTTACTTCTGAAATTGCATACAATTAGCCAAATGGACGTAATTAAATAATACACACTATGCATGGCTTATTCATGCCCGCGTATATACTTTTCAATGAACCCGCTTGACGTGCTTTCATTGATTCAATTGCCGTTGAAACAAGTTGAATGTAATAAAAATGAAAAGAATTTCGAGTCAATTCGTGAATGACAAAATGTTGATATTGTATTTCAACGCGAATATTGCATTTGCGGCAAAGAATCACCTGCAACAGGAAGTTTAATTAAAATAATTACTTTCGTCAAAGCGCTTGGTGATGGATTACACGTTTTGAGTTTTGTAGCGCACCGGGGTTTGGGTGGAGGAAAAAAATTGATGAATTGCATTCGAAAAAAGTTTTGCACTCAATGAAAAGTCCTTCGAGACAGAGGGAAAATAACTGAATGCAATTTCACTACATTTCATTTTTTTTCTTCCCATTCAGTTTGGTTATTTGGTTTTTGTTCTTTTGCCCGTGAGTGTATTCTTTTGTGCGTTATCGTTAGCCTGATAGTTGACTTGATAT
The DNA here is from genome assembly GCA_025266255.1 of Trissolcus basalis. Classification (NCBI taxonomy): domain Eukaryota; kingdom Metazoa; phylum Arthropoda; class Insecta; order Hymenoptera; family Scelionidae; genus Trissolcus; species Trissolcus basalis. The sequence continues at coordinate 15,751 of JAAMPD010000707.1, read as the reverse complement.
TTCTCTGAAACAAGGAGTAATAGCTCTTTCCTCCTAAATCTTCGAAATAGGTATGCTTTTTTTGTACAGGGTATGGGGAAATCAGGGGAAAAGATAAACATCAGTAACGGTTATATTACTTAATGTAATGGCCTCTTAGCGGTTATAAGCACTCTTATATGACATTATGTTTTGATGTATCACACATGTCCTTCCGACTCACTCGTACTTTTATTTTTGGTGCAGAAAGACGTTGGACATCTAGATGGCCGTAAATTCACCGGACGACAGGACTAGATGATATCTGAAATTTGATAAAGCTAATTACTATATGAAATATGATACATCTCCTTAATGCGAATTTCGTTAAGAATTCATGCGGCATGCGACAAAGTATTTCCGAAGGAATTCTTAACGGAAAAAGGGTATATTTCATTAGAAAAAAGGAACCGTGCAAATGATAAGGCGAATCAAATCGCAATAAATTTTCATAAGGTTTTTATAAGGCCATTGTGATAAAACACGAATTTATGATCCAACGTCTTGAGAGTTTTTTTATGTTGTAATTTTACCCTACAGAATACTCAATCACAACTAATACATTTCGGTATTGAGGGGTTATTTTTTTTCCAAGGGTGCAAAAAATAGGGAATAAAGTAGAGGCCAGTAGTACAAGCTGGAATATTAACGTCATCATAAACAAAAACTAACCACGGTTGTTGGAAACATTCAACGATTTTGGATCATCATATTAAGCGAGCTGGGATATAATATAACCGATTTGCCAAAATATAGTAGAAAACAAAATATTGTACTTTGCAACGCAAAAAAAATGAAATGGACCAATAAAAGTCATTGGATTATTATTGAACGGTTTCGAGCAACGTTGAATTAGATGGTGTATTTCGTTGACAAATGAAATGGCGATACTGGGATTAAGTTGAGTACGCATTGAGCACGAAATCTATGGAATTGATTGAACTTTTACAACATATTGTGAGACCGTGATTAGCCGCATTAGTTGCAGCTTGAATAATCTACAGGCATTACAATTTCCAACTGTGTCTCTATAGACGAGTATCGTTAGAATTAGCTAACATCGTTTTAATCGGTGGAGCGTTTCTGTATGGTCCGCCACAGTGGCTAATTCAGCCAGTCTACCAGCGTCCGCATGAAAATATTCTAATTAGCATACGTACATGCAGTCACGGTTAGAAACTACCTATTATATCTTCAACGAAATGTACGAATTTAAATAAATCGTCTCATTTCAAAGATTTCGACAATCCCTCTCGGCAGCCGAGGAATCCTCTCATTTCGCGCAAAAATCCGCTATTTTTATTTGCATTAAATTATACCTGTTTCGGAGACGTTTATTCCAGACTATTGGATCGCTCTTGAGCAGAACGAGTTTTCATTATACCTGAAGACACCGTGGAATTTACATACCCATCGCCGTGACTAAATAAATACCACATTAGAAAGAAGAGAGGAGGGGGTATTGTAACGCGGTTCCATCGGCAGCCGGGAAAATAATCAAATTTTTTTGTGTTGCTCCTCCGTCGGTATTATTTTCTCTTCGACGTCGCGTTGGAGCGCGGAGTAATCCGAGCGAACGAGATGCATGTTGATTCAGCTCTCAGCGAGACTCTTGCGGAGATACAATCAAAGTTTTTTGATAAAACCCTTCACGTGATTATTTACGGGAGCGGAACACACACACATACTCTCTCTCTCTCTGTTGGAACAATTTCTATGCATTCAAAGTTGTGCAATCGATAGTCCGCACAGAACATTTTCAGAAATATAACGTATACGTGTTTGACGCCTTCCGCAAAGCCATCCTCTCGTTATCGATAGTTATGCGGTATTTCGCACAGGATCAACCAGATTTCGCCCAAGTTATAGCACAGAACGTGACCCGATCATGCGCGAATTCCTCTTGCCAAGCGTATTATGCAGCTCAACTACGAACTAGTTCGTAGCAAACACATTTATGTACATGACTGAAATCCTACGTGATCGCATACGAAATTCGCCTTGAGAGATTCCGCATTATAATTTTCACTGCTTTGATCTGATGTGCTGATTCACGCGATAATTCAAGCATTTATGTTATTATCAGTCATTGTGGCTAAACGTACAGTACTTTGTTGCTACAATCGAGCTTGCTCTAACTGTTGCCATACTTGCCACTTATTTCTCCATTTGTTTGATTGTTAATTAGCTGTTTATTTAACTCTACAACTCTCTGTCCATTCTACTTGTTTATATTCAATTCCAAAATTTATAGTTTCAAATTTGCTCAAGGTAAAACAAATAAATTCTAACCGACACGTTTAATAAACAAAGTTCCAACGAAAATCGTTCGAAATGTTCAATTTGGAAAAAAAGCTGTTCTGATATATTTGATTATTTTAAAATTCACGAAATTCTTGACGATCTATTTTATTTCGATATTTCCAATTGATGATATTTTATTGTTAAAATTTTCATTCACATCGATCGGGTCTGATATTTTATAGCCAATTTAAAATTGACAGTTATGGTTCTTTTTGTTTTAACATGGACAGGAATTTGATTGTGAAAAATTAATGACAGAATAAGAACGTTGAATAAACAATTGGCTGTCATCGGCGCTGTGGAACGAAATATTTGATAGCGTTTTGCAAAACGACCAGTGGAAGGCGTACAGGGAGTTCATGGCGCTGGATCGAATTGGTGGGCATTTTGTCTCGCACTGTCACAGTCTGCTCGATGTATGGCTCCCATGAGAATTTAAGAGGTGTACTGTGTACCATACGTATATACTTTCAGCGCAGTTACGTTCACTCTGGCGCGACGAATTTCAAACGTACTGGATTTGTTCGTAACAATGATTATACACGCTTTTTCAGTTTACTCTCATATTGAAACTCTCTGTTTCGCGAGTCGTCTCGCAACATTTCGAACCAAACTTTTGACTTAGATATGGCTATCGATCCGACGTTATAATTCATTTCATTTTTAACCGGATGTATAATTCAACGGCGTTAGAAAGAATACAATGACGGATATACCTTTCCATGAAATATCAAATAGATAACTTTTGGTACTGCGGTTTGTATTGTTTTTCTATTGAATTGAACTTGTAACTTAATGGTTGCCGGGAGTTGAAATGTTACTTCAAGTTTCTCATTTGTTGCACAAGTTTCGGAGTTGATCTCGGCTAAGGGCTATTAATCTTCGCTATCCTCTAATGCAAGCAACGTTACTGTGCGTAATTCGATAAATAATTGTCCTGAATCGTGCCATAATGTTAACTGTCGAATACAATATAAATGAAAATATCAATTCAACATTTGTACGAATTCGAGAAAGAAATTAAAAGAACTCGTCTATGTGCTGTGCAAAAATAATTATTCAACTGAAATGAATAGAAAAATGGTAGTATTGCTTTTGAGCTGCGTCAACTCTGTTTCTGAGCATTGATTCTACTTTTCATAATTCTAATGAAATTCCTAAATAACGAACGTACACGAAACATCATGAAAATGTTGCTTCTAACACGAGCGAAACATTTTTATTACATTTATAAAATGGGACATACTCAAAAGCACACTTTTTGCTGCACGTGTTCTCTCTGTCGCGCGCCCACCAAATACGGTGTTTTCAGCTTCCGCTTTTACGTTGCCGGTTAATTTATTTCATAAAGTCCTGAGCTCGCATACGCTCGCCTTGTGACTTCTTTTACCCATCAAAAGCATCCAAAAGGTTTTGCCTTTGAGTTTCTTTCATCGTGAAAGTGAATAATTTCTTCGCAACTTTTCGTGCATATTTTACACAAGGCTGCGAGACTTGCATCCTTATATATTATTGCAGCAAAAGACATCGCCGATGAAAAACGAAAGAAAAAGGAAGCGGATAATTTGCGACGTAATAATTGACGAAAAAGTTTTCTTCGTTACATGTTGCGCGATTTTTTTTCCTACTCCGAATGGCAAATTGAAAGCGGTTTCTTCTGAAAATTTTTGACTCGCGCAACACCGAAGTTTTCATTTGAAAAAGTTTAAACAGCTGTTGAAAAATTGAATAACCGAGTAGTTCGGGTGACTCAAATAGGGAACAAACCATTTTTTTTCACAGGGCAAACCTTAATTTCAAACGTAAATTGAAACGCTCGTTTATTAAAATTTGTAATAAAGTGTACACGATTACAAAGTGCATAGAAATATTGCGAATGCAACCCGTCATTTAGACCTCATCCCATTGAAGAAGCAATTTGGTGTTTACATTCAGCATGTTTCTTTTATGTAAATACGTGTTATTGTTTGCAAAGCGAAATGCTACGATGACTTTGTATTGTTGTAAGCTGAAAGACTAAATTAAAATTGCTTTTGAAAATTCGTTAACAAAGTTTTGTATGAATAAATAAAACATTTCAGCTTTGCATCGCTTCATCAAAAGGTACACCACTGTAGGATCAAATTTGAACCAGCTTTACGAATCTCCATCTATTTTATATGTCTATACTATATCCTTGAACATTAATCCCCACACTCACCGACATCAAAGTCAGAAATTTGAATTCAAAAATCGAAGATTTGCTTGATGTGGTCTAGTATTTCTATTTGCGGTTGCATCCAAGCCAACTATTCAGTCGAATAGTTACTGTTCGAAGTCAAAGACACTCTCTATTGCTGTATTTGTTGTTGGTCAATTTTGCAAAATCAAATTCAATACAAATTAACTCTAGTTTCAATTATTGTCGTTCCAAAATTCACCTGAAAATGAAATTCCATTTTTTATTATTTTTCAATATTACAATTCAGTTTCAATTTTATTCTAAAACAAAATACACTCTCGAAAATCATTTACTTCAAACGAGAGATAGAAATGTTTTGAATGTTTCGATTTTGGTTGTAGAATATCGCTCACAAGCCAAGAATTTTGGTTTTCATTTAAGTCGCTTCTTTTTAGTCCAAAAATATGTTTCTTGTTCCAATCGATCATTTCTTAGGGCTGTGAGTACAGCGACCATTTTTCGATTGGATGATCCAAGCAATGTGTCAGAATAAAAATCAAATTCGCAGGCAAAAGTTTTCTTGTCGGCACTTTTCGCTGGCTTGACACGTTGCCTGCATCTGTTGCTACGATACATCTCGAAATCCCCACTCCGACTCAGTGATCACGTCTGGTCCACAAATTTACAGCGTGAACTTGCGATAAATATTTATCGCGCGTTATCCCCGAACAAAAAAGTTGGTAAAATTGGCCACAACGCGTTTACCGACGATTTTGATTAAAGCTCTGGCTGGCGGTTTTTTGCCCTCCCCGTGGCACAAAAAAAAGTTACCCTCTTGCGTTAAATTATGTAGATAATCCGAGGGTATCGCTCTTCTTTTTCACATGAGCATCCTCGCATTGATAGAACAACATTTCTGTTATTCCGCGAACGTTGTGTACGCCGATATACTATATACTTAAGTTAGTTTGACTGAGATCCAAATCCTATTTTATTTGGACGCGAGGGGAATCGCGATGAGACGTGCGTCTTTTTCGATTGCTCGCAAAAGCTCCGGGTTGCGCTCGCGGCAGACTCTCACGCCGTACCACTAAATACATATACAATTATCTATGCGATATATAATGTAACGAACTTTACGAAGTGCAGAATATTGGTAGACTTGGCAGAGAGAGGCTTCAAGCGAAACAGAGCGGAAGATTCGGTTGAGCTACGGCGATATCTTTGGCTGGCTACACCGTAGGCTGCTTCTAAGGAATTCGGCGGAATCGATTGGAACAAGCCCTGAGTGAATTTCGGCGGTTCGTAACACGTTTATATGATGGTACTTGTCAATAACGTTTATTCCCGGCAACAGATGCAAATGATGTTAACCGAGTCGAAAGCACCATCAATTCTTGTTGGTGACTCGTTCCAAAAATGCTGCGAGCAAACGCCCACCTCCACCGCCAATTCAGACCTATCGATATAAGAGCATAATTTTCAAGTGATTCTTGATAATGGCCCACATCATTTTTGCGTTGCCGCGTGGCACAGAAAAAGCCTGCGCGCAAGTGCACTCAGACTTTTTCATTCAGTTCCCCGAATTGGTATTGCAATTTTCATCCCGCCACTTTTTTTTGCATTTCATTTCATTTAAATCCTAGTTCTCTGTTTATTTGATTACTTTGTTCATTCACTCAAACTCTATTTCATGTTTCATACATCCACATCTCTCCATTTATATTCAGCATTCTGACGAGAGTATACTTTTCAACAACTTCACAAAAACTTCAACATTATTTCACCTTTTTTTTCTCTTTCCCCAGACCTTAAAAACTTTGCAAAGCTTGAAAATGTTAAAATTGAATTGGCCCGAATCCCCCAGCATCTTCAATCTCGCAAAAATGTTTATAATTTAATGTGGTTTGTAAAGTTGCAACATTCTGTTCTCTTATGTCCAAAATCTTTCGTTTCTGTTTTATGCATTTCCCTTTTAGCTCGTCACTGAAGTTTTACAATTTTCGCTGTACCATCATCAAGATGAAAAAAGGCCTTTTCAAATGTCAATAGACATTTGAAAAGAGAAAGAGAGAGAGGGAGAGGCGGAGGGAGAAAAAATTATGCTGCCACACATAGAGTAAATTTCCTGTCCGGTTATGTTACCAAAGTTCAATTTTCGAGAACAGTGACTGCAAATAAAGCCAGCGAGACAGTAAGCCGTCATAATAGTGTGAATAGTGAGATGGTCTGCTGTGAAATAACGATAACGGACAAAATGATCGACAGAATCCGTACCTTATCTGGCTATTTTATTGCTGGGCGGAAACATTTGTTGGACAAGGGAAGACATCGTGGATGTTTGCGCGTCCGTAGCGCCAACGTATACCCTTTCCTTTTCGCACCCTCCGGCCAATTTAATTTCATACTGCTCGCTCCGCATGGTACAAAGGCTTTTATTGTCAAAGGCAGCGCTGTTTGCCGTATTTACATCGTGGATCTCCATAACACAAATTCAAAGGGATACATTTCTCGTATTCATTTTGTTTCGCATTTTATTCCATCTATGAGCAACTTTGCGCATGGTAAAAAAATATACAGCATTCAATGTTTCTTTTTTAAATATTACATTTCCGCCGTTGTTTTCGCAGCGGCCAAGACGAACAACGTTTTTCAACCAAAATGTTTCACACCCAAAATTACCCAGCTACAGAAAAAAACATACATTTCAATGTACTCGAACGAGCACACATATGATAACAAAGAAGTTGTACCGATTATAAATATTTGGTTTTATCATCGACAATTTGAATTGAAACAATTCATGTAATAAACATCGTGAAAATTTTATTCTTATTAAATACATAATCAAATGAACTTTTATCATACGCCTGAAATATATTTTAAATATTTTTACTTGTTATGTGAATTTAATAAATAAAAGTATCGATAACAGGTACAAAGGTATGATATTATATACTAAAAATTTATAGAATCGATTTTTTTTAATTTTTGAAATTTTTGTTTGTTTCAGGACTGATGAAAGACGTTCAATTTCTGGTTATTGATCAACTTGGTGAATAATGAACGAAACAATGGCAGATATGAAAGATTCAAACAAGTATCCACAGCGAGTTAGAAGAGGGTGTACTAATAGGCATCACAGTCCACTATATCTGCGGGAAGGAAAAAAATTTAAATGGTCCCTGGTGGGTCGAGGTCTTGCAACCGTATACGTGCGGCTTATATGAAGTGCGAGGTAAATATTTCAGCAGAGAATTGGATCAAGATCCAGCATTAAATGCGTTTGCTCGTATATTCAAGCCGCACACTATGCAGCGTTACTTTTGCCGCGACGGGATACCAGATCGGCTATTATCGTTAACGTAAACGAAGCCCTCGCTAAAAACATTTTTGTTTGCACCAACCATCGTTGACTCAGTTTTGTTTTCCATTCAATTTATAATGCCTCATATCGGGTCCAGACGTTCCGCAGGGTTCATAAATTAAGGTCAAGAATTACAAAGGCGGATTACATTATTCGAGAGCTCTTTGCTCAGCAAAGTGGCCATTTCGAAGGTGGAATCCTTTTGAGGACAAATCGCAAAATGACGTTTTTTTTGGAGATAGCTGGGGTCATAATAGAACCGAGAGGGAGGCAAAAATGCGAGACACGTAATGTATTCCGATAGTTACGGCCATTCTAGCATTATCTTTGTCATAAAAAAAGGAACAAGAATAAAAAAAAGACACATGGCAGTGTTTCCGTGCCATTCAGCGTGTCGATTCGCACGCTCCTATCGCGTTCTGCTTGGCCATTGTCGGGACACCTTAACTATTTTTTCATCCCTGCTGGCACACGCAAAAAAGTGCCTTACGAGTTTTCAGTTGGCAGTTTAAAGATGGATTATGTCGCGCACCATTATTGCAGTTACGCCGGCGACATCAAAATGTTTTGCTTGGCGTGAATAAAAACTCGCCATGCCGTTTTATCTCCTCAATTGTGTCGCTGAAAAGTCACAATAACTTTCAACACGATTTTTCCACGATGAAAAATGCTTTCTGATGATAAACTTAGAAACTTAAATCAGACGAAATAATTCATTTAACGGGTTATTTTTTTTAGTACTTTAGCATTATCTTAGCTTTTTTTTCTAGCGTTCTAGCATAAATGCATGATAATTCTTGATTCAACTAACTGCTTCGTGCACCGTACACAAATCTGCTCATTACTCGAGACTTTCGGAAGATTAATGCTAAACTAACTGATGTTTTGCAGGTAATGCAAGCAAAAGTGGATTATATTGAAAATTTGTTTTGGAGATTATTATTATAAATAATAAAAGCTCGGGCATAAGTCAATTTAACGCACTAATTGGATTCAAAGAAAGTTTTGAAAGCACTCGTTCGTTAAAATTATATATGGTTGAGAAAAACGTTTTATATTGATCAAAAGATTTCTCTCAGATTTAAATAATGATTAAAAGGCTTTAAAATGCATTTTAGTTTTGTTTTTTATTAATTTCAATTTCCAACGAATTATTTGTTCATCGATTAACTCAGCGTTTCACTGGGACGAACTTTTCAATGAGATTTATTTCCAATTTGAAATCATCTTCAATAATCAAATCAACGATTTAATTTAATAAATAAATAATTTTTAGAAGTCAACTTATCACGATGCTTGAAAGTTTGTTTCAAAGATTATATTTACTTTGGATGAATCGCAGGAATAAGAAAATCTTATTAAAAGTTACACTTTTGGAGTTGTAACACGTTGAATTCAAGTGCTTTTCAGAAGGAACGATAAACGACAATCAAGATGGTAAACCGAGAGTGTCTCATTTAAACGTTTGTGTAACTTGTTATACAAATCTGCTTTACTTAATTTCGAACAGAACGAAGTCTTATCTTGTTCTGAGGAGTCGCTCTGCCTTCAAGTGTTTTATACTCGAAGCAAGTGGGTATAACGTTTAACTTTTTATCACTCCAAAATTCTGCGATTTTTTTGGTTTTAATTTCGTTCGCTCAAAGTACTTTATTGATATTGCCAAAACTTATTCGCATATTGAATTCAATGAATATAAATTATGATTCAAACTTTGAATAAACGTTTTTTTCAACCTTTTTCAAACTGTTCATATCTTTTTAACGATGCAAAAAAAAAAAAAAATTAGGTTTGCAAAATATTTTTTTTAAAATAGCCTCAATAGATAAATCATCAAAAGTCTCACAAAGCGAGGTTTGAGCTTGAAAGACACGCGAATATAATTTGTAAATGAAAACTGTCCGTTTGATATAATGACGAAGTTTTAATTAAAAAAAAAAAAAAGAGAAGTTCCGTCGGTCGCTTTTATGCGACGCTCTTTTTTTTGGCGATAATGAAAACGAAGTGTTGAATAAGCCTTATTGTCGACTTTGACGATGACGTGCGGCACATTTAATGCATATATGCTCGTTGAAAGTGCGATGCAATCAGTAGCGCGATACGGCAATATGGGAGCCTTAATGAAAAATAAATACGAGTTCGTGCAAGTAGTGACGATAAGGCGAGCTACCGTAAAGAAATGACTGCTCGCGGCAGGGCATAAGTATGATATCGACGTTACGTAGCCTAACGGCATTCGTGCTTTGATAGGATTTTCTCAACTTTATATTCGCGAGCGAGAAATCGTTCAGGCCGCATATTACCCCACGGTATGTAATACACGATGCGCGGCAAAACTCCGTCGGAGCTTTGACCTTAATAAAGAAAAATAAGTTTCAAGTTTGAGCAATAAAAGAAGACTGAGAGCAAAAAAAATTTCTTACGCGATACAAGTTTATTTTTAGGTTAAGCAAAAAAATGGCTCCGAAAACTTTTTCATACTCAGATAAATTTTGCATGACAATATTGTGTTTTTTTTTCCTCTTCGTCTTTCCTTTTTTTTCCGCCTCCGTCGCAGACATAAGGCGTTTCGGTGTCTGAAAATTAGAGCATCAAAAAAAAAAAAAAAAATCAAATCTGAAATTCAAATGAAATTAACATTTTATCAAATCATAAACAAAGCAGTCTCGCTATTACGGGGGCATGTTTGTAGCAAGTGCGCGAAAGTGTAATCCGTGATGAGACTCGTGAATAAAATATAGTTCTCGGGTGCAATGAAATCAGCATAAGAAGGACGAGCGAACTTTCCATTTTATTACACTTATGGGCGAGCCGGGGCAAAAAAAGTTGAGAGACCGTTCTTTTTTTTTGTGTGAGCATTTTTGCGTTGTCTTGCAATATACGTGAGAAGTCGGGGGCAAAGGGGTAGATGCGTGGCTCGTTGGTATTATGCGTGGCATGCGTGTCATCGCAGCAGGCAAGGCGTTGATATTACGCTCCTCACGTGCCTATATTTCATTTTGCGATCTAATTTGGAAAAAGAAGGTTTCGGGGCGTCACGTCATCGCATTCCTTTTTTGCCTTTTTCGCCTTTCTCTTTCGCTCGGGATATTCATATTTCGATTTGCGACGCTCGCTCGCGCGCCCGAGGGGAAAGATTTCAGCAAACATGTTCAGCCCGAGAAATTCTTATGAATTATGGATTTTCGGAGATTTTACACTTGTTTCATTTCAGGAATATCGAAAGTCCTCGCATCAAATATCCGGAGCTTTTGTTACGCCGTTATTTTGTTCCGGATAAATCTTTCATTGGTCATGATTTTTTCACAACGACCTTTTTATTTTGTTGCAGGCTTTTGATTGACGTGTTATCAGCGGGCACACGTGCGTGTAAAGTCGCAGTCTCGGTTCTAAGTATGCATGCCATTTAATAAAACGAAAAATTGCTTCCTCGAGAAGTATTAAAAAATATTTTCACACATGACTCTCAATTGTGGATGTAAATTTATTTCGAACAATTTTTTCAAAATTGAAACAGTTTTTACATTGGAAAAATTTTTTCTTCTTCAAGTTTATGTGACTTCTTTTATGATATTGCAAAATCATAACGATAAAATGAAATTGTTTTTATTGCACCGATAAAAGTATATAATACTTTGTTGTAGCTTAAATCGTGGATATGTTGGTTGAGGCGTTATATTTTCCCGACACCCTGTATACATTTTTGTAAACAAAAGAATCGCAAAATGTGAGGATATTTGTTTGTAGTTGTGCGCGAGAGCAGGGTACGAAAGAAGCTCATTTTGTCAAATAAACCAATAAAAATAGGTTCTTGTCTCGGCAGAAAGGAAGCGCAATTCGGCACGGTCGTTATTATCTTTTCTCGTCGAGGCCAAATCCCGGCGGATTCGCGTCATTGTCTCCGAGTGCTGCAGCAACCATATATGACTTCGACTTGGCATTTTCAGCGGCGTAATTCTCTTTTGCTCCGAGAGTCCCATCGGCCGCTGCTTTTTTAGCGTTTCGTTTCAAACTTTTTTCTCTTCCTTTCCTCCACTTGATGCGCCACACATTAATCCGAGTGGTTAACGTTAAATAAAAGAAACTCAGCATCGAATCGCTGCTCAAGATGGAGCGAAACAAAACCAAGAGCAACACAATCAACAGAGATTATTTGTGTTCTTTGTGAAGATAGTGTTTGTCGGAGGAAAAAAGCAATAGACGTTAAGATGTGTGAGATCACATCACTTACAAATCGGTGTAATATTGTTTCGAATTCAGCTCGCTGTGGGAGATATAAAATGAGCAGGAAAAGTTAATTGAATTAAAAAAAATTGAAAAAAACAAAACAAAACAGCGCAACAATACCGGTGCAACAATTTAGATGAAAAAAAATATGATTGCTATCTCTGGCCACAGCACTTGTAAATAAAATTCATCCACTGTGTTTATTTAAATATGTTTGTGAAATGTATAATTCAGGCAAAGTTTGTGGTTTAATGGTTGGAAATGAAAAGTTGATTTCTCGTGAAAAGTGCATACCAAAAAACAATAACGAGATCACGGCATGCGGTAATGGAGGTTAAACCCCTTTTTTAAAAATGAAGCATTATTACAAAATTCCGAAACAACTTCGAAATCACGGCTCGAAATGAAACTAAATTTATTTCTGAATCGTAACTTTTGCCCGCGGGGTGGCTCTTTTTTATGGCTTTCATCCCCTTAAAGCGAAACTCAATTTACTTTTCGCCCTTAATGAACCCTTATATTTTATTTAAAATAATATTTATGGTCTTTTGGAGCCCGAAAGTGCTTTCTTTGTTTCAAATTGTTTCGAATGACTTTTTCAATTCAAACTTATATTATAATAATACTTACAAAACGATTAAACAAACTTGAGTTAGTGTTTATACTCATTGAAAAAATTGAGACCACAGTTCAACTACACGCAAAATGCAATTTTTGTTTCTACAATATAGCGTTTATAATTTTTCTTATAAAGAAAAGAACCAGGACAAACAATAAATTTATTTTTCATCTTTTATATGTGTGTTCATTATGTCAGAGTCGGCTGAAAGCTCGGATAGTCCAATATTGTAAAGCTTGCATTTACTGAATGTTCAATTTGCATGATTTAAGGCATTCGTTGATGGCACAAAGAGCTTATGGGTGGCTTAAAAAGAAACGAGTGTCGCAGCGCGATACTCCACTTGCATCTTGTTTGTCGGATAATTCAACTGAAAAATGTGTTGTTATATATTTTTTCCAGTGATTACGGAGAAATGTCTATAAAAATCACAATGCCTCCGACTCCCTTATTATCTAGCTTATAAGAATTCATCCTGTTACTCTAAGACTCTTCAATTTAATAAACTTTATTAAACCTCGAGAAATTGTGCGCAATTTGTGTCTAACAAATTTTAAACATTTTGCATCAGTTTGTCTTTATTACAAAATCTGTGTACACAATTTTCGTTTCAAGGCGATTCGATTTAACATGGGCAAAATAAGCGAAACTAAAGTTAATTACATTTTCGTTTCCAGGGACGAATCAATTGGCGAGCACCGGGCAGAAAAATATATAACACAAAAGGAGTGCCGCGGCAGATCGGGCTAAGCCGCTGATAAATCCGCGCGAAAAGAGAGTCCAGTCTTTTTGGCTCTCGCGCGCGTCTAGACGACGCATGGAGAAGCAGGAGAAGCGCTCGCCGGCAAAGAGAGTTTCTACCCTCCGGAAGCGCCGTTATATATTGCCGGGAAGAAGTTGGAATTTCGGCTTGCAGCCGTGCAAGCCGTACAATTGCGAGGGAGCCGCTGCCACGTTGTACGTATTGCACTGACTCAAACCCGCTTCGCCTTGTCCGCGGTCGTTTTCTCGTCCCTCGTAGCGAACCCCGGTCCGAGCGGAGGATGTTGTCTAGTCGGCGCCGAGCCCTTCAGCTCGTTTGTATACCGATTGTGTCATTCGGCGTAGCTTCCCGTGCACGTCGCAAGACGAAAAGTGAGGCAGAAGAAACACACCCTCCGTGGGCTGCCCACGTTGCATTTTAAGTAGGCTGCCCCCCTTGTGGTGCGCATTTTCCTTTTCCCGTACGAATAAGAAATGTCCGACGGTTATTCTCTTTTTTTATCTCTCCTTCATCCCACTTTTTGACTCGGTGATAAATTTATGGCACAATGCGCGGCCATCTCCGGGATTGCCTTTCGGTTTGCATTATGCCAAGTTGTCGAGCCTGGAAGATTAGGCGACGTGATTTGTTTATCGGGTGTAAAACGATTTTCGGGGACGAAAACTGTGTGTCCCCCCATCCGCTGAAAATAATGACACGAAATTGGAGGGTCGCGCGACGCAAACACTGATTGGTCTTGATGAAACTTTATGAAAACGAGCAGGATGACAAAAGAGAAGATTTGCATTTTCGGGTTGTAATGCGGGGCCATTTGGTCCGATGAGTCACTCCCTCTAAGCTGCGCCTGCGGAATTTATGACAAAAATTAGTCAAACGAATTTAATGGCCATGCGTAAGAGCGGCGCAACACCGGCCCGTAAAATCAAACGACTCGCTGCGGTGAGCGCGACGATTTTGAGCTTTACGACCGAAAGATTTTTACGATATTGATTCTTTGCGATACGACGCGTGGATGGCCGATGAGACGGAATTTCTTCGTCCGGGTCGTTAAGTCTTATACTCGTGGTTTCAATTTTTCTTTACATGCAAAATCTGCGATTCAAATTATTTTCATTCGGCAAAACACGACCGGTATAATGATGGAAAATAAGCTGCCGCGCGAAAACAAATTTATACCGCCGATTATTCTTTTATAACAGCATCAGCCGGGCATAAATGAAAACGTGACATCATTTTTCATCGTTCAAGCCTTGTTTTTTTCTCGTACCCTTTTTTTTTGCGAATTAGACAATTAATTTTCTTCAATAATACGGAGGAACGTGTTTGCCAGAGCTGATGATGTGAGAGCAGCGAAATTTGAAAAGTTGAAAAACCGACGACGCTCGCGCGAGCAAGAAGTAAATTAATCTTTCTACTTTTGATGGGTAAGCCGGCCCTAACAAAACCTCAAGGGGTTGCACAAGACCTTTGCGGGCGTAATAACGTGACATGTATTAAAGCTGACATTATAATTCTCTGAAATACCACCAAAAATTTGCTTTTGGTCTGTAATTATTCAGCCGCGCGTTCCGAGAAAAGCGCGTAGTTTCTAATTATAAACAAAATTCGTTTACAGTGTTCAGCCGTGTTAAACACCATTGCACTTGGCGTGGTTGTTCTTACAAGGCATGTGAGCTCTACATTCCCAAATCAGTGTTCCACTCTAGCCTAAAATTTAATTGAGTAACACAGCGGAAAGTGCGCGTCTTTCAACATTATCATCATTAATAATACCTATGTTATATTCGTTAAAACACGGAAAAAAATTTTTTAAATAAATATTAAAAATATTTCACACAAATTAAATACGTAATGATATACCTCATTTAAACGTCATTTGTATTTGAAATATAAAGATTTTGTGTGAAATTTAATTGAAAATTGAATTTAAAAAGTATGTAGAAACTTGAGTAGAAATGAAAAAATTGTTAATATTTTTTCATATATTCCATTTCTGTGGGTATACCGAAATGTAAGAGAATTTTTTATTTTTCGTCTCATTACATTAGTTTAAATAAGCTTTGAAAATATACAATGCAAAATTAATTTTTTGATATACTAGGGCGCTTGAGAACCCTCGAGAATCCCTCACATGTTTGCATACAGACTAATCAAACTTTTAACCCGAGGCGTTTCATTTCCTTATAAAATGCGCTGCTATTCAGTCCCTCAATTTGCATCCAACCTCAAACATATATTAGATTATGTTTAAAGACACCGAAATTTAAAAGCCTCTTTGAATAAAAAAAAAAA
>JAAMPD010000706.1:0-39273 GCA_025266255.1 Trissolcus basalis | reverse complement strand
ATACTAATTTATGTAAACGGAAAAAACATAATCACGTGTATTCTCTCTACCTTTTGTTAGAATATGTCTAGGAACTTAAATTTTCTATTACTAACTTCCATACAAGTATTATTGTCGTACGTACCCTCCCCCGTTTTTGAAGTAGTAAGCTCCATTGCGATATCACCTTAACGCATTCAACAAATATGAATAACATTTTATTCGTATTAAGCGTTTATGTTGATCAATTTCTGTATCGTATTGATAATAAAAACAGATTGTTTTTTAATGTTACTTGTCACCTTAATGAAAAAAAAATTTTTTTCGAAATTATACGAAAATTCAGTGTCCCAGGACAATTAGTTTGCCTGGCATCCGTCTACAGAGATACACATGTCCATTGATAGAATTTTTATTTTTTCTTCTTTAGTAAAAACAAGTTTATTGTATGTGTGCAGTAAATAAATAAAAGATTATACTTGTATGTTATAAAAGTTGTAACAAATTTAAAATAACTTTTTTCTGTACTTTTTATTTTCATATTACAAGATAGATAGTAAATGATTTTATTGGCTTTGCTCAAAACATACAGCCACCAGTTACATGGATTTCATATTACAAGAGAGTAATCGTTATTAGGCCGCCATCTACCGATCATCAATGGTTCCAATGTTCCTTTGAAACATTGTTACCGACATATTTTTCTTCTTCTTAAATTAAAATTTTCTGATTGGTTCACTAACAAATGCTTATTATATTCTTATTAAACCATTTTTTTCCTTCTTACTTAGAAAAAAAATTATGCAAATTGAAAAGTCGGATGCAATAACCGGACTTGCGCTTGAACAGCCTATTTTTCAAATTGAAAAAGTATCGAGAAAATTTTCAATTTTGATATACTTTAAGTAGCCAAATTGTTCTTTAGATCATTACGAACAATTCGGCTACTTAAAGTATATCGAAATCAAAAATTTTCTCGATACTTTTTCGTTTTCAAAACATAACCTCTCAAGCGCAAGTCCGGTTATATTGCATCCGACTCTTCAATTCATTTTGATAAACGTGTCTTGTGCAACTTTCATTAATTATCGATTACAACTTTTTCATCTTTTTATTATTTTATCAAATTAAATCATACTTCATTTCTTCAAAAATTATGAAACAAATGTTCATTCTGTTTAACTTTAAATCTGTTCGTCACTTTAAATTGCTAACAAATTAACCTACAACTACTTAGAAAAATTATTATAATATCATTCAAAATGCAAATAAAATTAACGTACAATTTTTAATTTCAAGGCAATGTTTATTTCATCACCTGTCCATCGCGCATCATTACATTTAAACGAATTCTTACTTTCCCGCGTTGACTTCCTCATCTTCGTACATTTTCAGTCACGTGACTAATCACTTTTCCTCAGATCAAAATTACCATTGTTATTTTACATAGGAATTTTGAATTGGCACAGTCTTTGTCCGAGCCATCGACATATATGTGCAGCAACTATACAGGACCAATGCAGTTAATTTTTTTTTTTTTTTAGAAAAAAGAAAAAGAAATCGGATGTACCTTGGATACGCCCTTTCGAAAATTTATCATAAATTTTTCAGAATCCAAACCTACTAGTGTGTAAATTCTGTTCGGAGGGTCGTCAAAACAACCATCTTCAATGTTTTGTTCAAAGCGGTAATAGACAGTGATTCTCAAAAGTGCAAACCGACCCGATTTCTTCTTCAAAAGCGCACATTCAAAATATTTATAAGCGCAAATTGAAAATAATGAGAAGCGCACATATATATATATGCAAAAGCGCAACTGAATTTCTTCAGTTGTTCAGTCATTTTAGAATAGAATAGAATATACATACGCCATTAAAAAATTCATCTTATCGAGGGAGTGCTGATATCAATCTTTTTTTGTTGCAGACATCACTTTTTGAAAATTAACGAAGTGTCATTTTTCTCTGTGTACAAAATCGGTTTATCAGTGTTATCAGTGTTTTTGGAATATTAATTAATTTTGAGAAATGTTCATAAAAATTTGTAGTTTTTGCTGGACAATTTTAAATCAAAGGTACTTTCATTCAAAAATCATTTTTCAAGTTTATAGGAATTATATAAAATTATAATTTTCATACATTAAATGTCAGAGTTTGTTTTTTTATTTTAAAAAGTAACGTTTCTTGTGACATAATTTTGTCAACAAATATTGTATATTTTTGACAAACTCTGAACGTAAAGATACGCTTAAAGAAACTTGAAGCAATAAAAAATATTTTCATAGAATTATATTATATATATATATTTCTTTTTCCTCTGGTAAGCAGTCTGTAATCGGGTAAAGGTTTCAACCCTTATACATACTTGGCATAAAATTGATCTCAATTCAATTGACAATATTTTAACATTATGAATTAGATTATATGCCAAATGGAATAAATATCCATAGCCACTAGTCACCAACGAATAAAAGTGCAGTCCTTCGGCATCTTGAAACAACGAAGCAGTTGGCAAAATTCCCGCGTTATCGATCGTCCAGTAACCGGTTGCATAGCCGCATATAAAGATGGCTCTCGCACGCAAAACGTTCACCTGTAGTGACAACACGTGCTACAGCTGAGTGGCGGTTTCTTGTCGCGAACGTGTTATGTGATGACTTTTGATGAACATCTTAGTTTTTGCGTCCGGCCAGTTTGACTATCAAAAATCAAACTCCGGCGGCGCGCCACAACCGCTGAGCTTTGTCGTCTTCTGTGATTGGTCCGCAAGTGTGTTTACTCGATACGTTGCCGCACATTTCGAACGCATATACTCGCTTGACTCTGTTTTGTCTGCATTCCCGCTCAATTTGCGTACCGCTGCTATACCGAACGGCGCTTAAAATTTGCGAGGTTATGATCATTAAATTAATGGCTATGAGAACGCATCTGATTTGTGCCAAATTTTGTTTGTTTTTCAGTATTTAATAACATTTATTAAAACCACGCAATTCATATGTGATCAGTTCTGAACGGTTGCAGCATTCCAGGGATAAAAACGTCGACGCGGGAATTGTTACAATAAAGGTAAACAATCAAGTTGTATTGTTCATCGAAAGTCGCGGAACATTTTTCAAGGTTAACGTTGTTGTCAAGTCTACTCCAGTGATTAAAGTGATTCATAAATATTATTAAAATTATTATTATAGATTGAAAAAATAAACTGAATTACCAATAGATCAACAATTAAAACTTGATAAAGAATTGATATTATGTGTATTCAAAAAATAAAAGTTTATGTTTCAAAACTCATAAATTGTCGAAAAGTAATTTCATGTTTATTTATCAACAATTATGAATCAAAATATATTTTCTTTATTACTATTATTATTTTTTGTATTGTTCACTGCAAAGGAAAAAGTTGATACTTCTTTAGGGTCAACCGGGGTGAGAGTGACATATAGAGTAAAATGTGACACCTTAATTTTGTATTAAAAAAAATGTATAAAAAATTAAAAACCGTGATACTTTGCATATTTTGTGTTTTATACGTGTTTAGTGACTAATAATAATTTATACATTCAATTCGAATTATGTGGACTTGTAAAATAAATAATGTTATTTGAATTGTCACAATTACCCTGAAGTGCCACTCTTACCCCGGTTGACCCTAGTTACATTATTTGTTTATAATATCAATTAGAATCCAATAATCTGCTTTATTAAAAATGATAAATTTCAAAATCGATGTTATCATATAGCAAAAACAAACTTTGAACAAACATTCGGCATGATGCCAAATCAATATTTTATGAGTAATAGTAATCAAAAACAATCTCCTCTCGTATCAAACGCCTCTGAAAACTTGACTATTCGCGTGCATGCATAAACGGTTGTAGCTTACAGGCATTCCTATCATATCCAATAATCTCGCCAAGTTTTTAACAACCGACAAAAAATCGTGTGTTGGATCAAAAATAATCGCTCTGATAAAAACTGTGTTAAAAAAAGTTGGATGAAAAAATAAAGTTTGGCGCACTTTGGCGCATCCGCGAGATATAATAATCTTGACACCTTTTCGATCAAACACGAACAGTTGTTATAGAAATATAATCTTAGATACACACTTCAATATTATTGATAGATTTTTACTGCAAATTGCAACGAAGGGATTGAAATTCACTAATATATTACTAATTTCTAGAATTTTTCATTAATATCTAAATTGCTTTTAAGAGTTATAGAAATTATGATTTTAATTTTTTATAGTCATCTGAGTTATCATTTTTTTATTTATATTTTCATTAATTTTATTTTCATATTATTACAGTTAAAGTGACAATTTTTCACTTTTATTTTGTTTACTTTTTTTTCTCAGAAATCAAGAGAAGAGAAGAGAAGAATTCTGTTCTAGAAGGTGCTGCCCCCTGTCGAACAATTTTTTACGAATCTCTTTAAACTCAGTGTCAGATTGTTGCAAATCGTTTCGATACAAAATCAAATAAAAACACAAGTCCTGAAAGATAATTTTAAGTTTACAAATAATAACAAATACATATTCATTTTGATATAAACAATAATAAAAAACCATATCAAAAATTAATTGCATCGATTAAATTAGACATTGTATAAGTCTATTAATACGTTAGGTAACTTGCGAACGCGTGCCAGCAAAAATAAGTTTCAGTTAGGGTTGATGCATCGACGTGACACAGCCTAAAACAATGAAATAGTGTCAGTGAGTCAGACGTCCGATCTAGTTCTACCATCGCGATTGGTTAAAGGTTGTTCAAATTCGTACACACGTTTTTCCAATCCTGTCACGTGTTTGTCTTTAACTTACAGTTTTCGTGTCTATTCGTCCGTATTAACAGCCCAGAAAGTTAGTTCCACTGTATTTCAATTTGGTAAATCTACCATCAAACCACACTCCTCCCTATCTAAAACCAAGTCACGATTCTAAATTGCAATTGCGTTCGCTTATTTTTCTTTTTTCATTTCATTTAACTCCATTGCATCGCAAATTGAGACGTCTGAATTATTTGATTGTTCTGAAATTTCACAGGTGGATATTTGAACAAGTGCAGCCAAGATTGGAGCATCCGGAGTGAGTGTCAACATGAAATCAAATCAGACCGTCGCAGCCTGAGTAAGTCTTTATCTTGAGTGTCTGTCAAAATATTTTTACTTTATTGATTCAATATGTTTGTCATTTTTTAATCGTTAATTATGAATTTTGAAAGATTTTCAAGACAATAAACAAAGTGAGACAAACAAATGTCGACAAGTGAATTGAATCTGAGGTTTGAGGCAGAGGTGTCAAATGACAAGTCAATGTTTATGTTTATAACATAGGATTGTATTTTATTATCAAAAATCTCATCATCCGTTATAGCTATATCATTTAAAAGTAAATATCACAGGTACACGTTTCGCTATCACATGTCGCTCCGTCTGTCCACCAAAACGAAACAGTCGTGTGTCAACAAAGAACGTTCAAAAACCTTGAATTTTCCACAAACGGAGCTTCTGAGGCTCGAGCGCAGGGACCGTCGTCGTTTGTATAATCATTGAAACAATTGAACTCATATAATAAAAATGAACTGAAGATCAAGTTCCCCGCACTCGTAGCGTCATATAAATAAACGTATGCAATAAACAAAACAGCAAAAAAACCTAACTGCCGTAGAACATTAAAGCCGCAGTCAAAAGTTTGAGATCAGGAGATCTTACAAAAAAAAATTTTCTTTCCCCTCTAACAACTTGGTATTGCAACAATCAGTCCTCTTTTGAGCAACTTCGACTCGGCGTCGCGCGTTACAGTATTCGATTACGATGCAATAAAAACAGTACAATAAAATAGAATACAAAAAAATGAAGATGTGCGGGTTGAAGAAATACATCATGGAGAGAAGGAAATTCTGCCATTCCTCTTCTTGCCCTCGATCACAGTTGGGAATTGCAGTTGAGTCTTGGTGAATTTTACCAAGGCCTCCAGACTTGCTCGCAGGGTTTGGCTACCTGGAGCAGTCCCTGGTGAGTCTGGGTCCTGTCGAGGTCCATGCGCACAGGCGACGGCTGACTCGAGGCCGGTGTCAGGGGCATTGAGTACTCGTCGGAGCTGCAGTCGCTGGACACAGGCGAGGGTTGAGGTGCGGCCACATGGATGGTGAGTGGTGCGGTCTTGTCCATCGAATTGAGCTTGTGCCCCAGGTGGGTCATCAGTTTAGTGCCCAAGGCTACGTCGACTCCGGGAGTGGCTGCGAGACATCGGCTCACTTCGTTCGCGCAGTGGGTGTATCCAGCGCGGAACCGGTCGGCATCGATCACTGGATTGGCGGAAAGACGTTGCTGGCGCTGGAGCTTGTGCAAGTGGCGCACAGTCAGCTCCAAAATATCGGCCTTCTCGAGTTTGGCAACATTCTCACCGTCTCCGGCGAGAGCTGTCACCATCAGATCCTTCAGCTCGTCCAAGCATCGGTTGATTCTGGCTCGGCGTTTGCGCTCAAGCATTGGTTCATCACCTACAAAAACAAAGACAAGATTTGATTAGTCAAACTGTTCAACGAGCTTCACTTTTTTATCCAATTTGACTTTATACTTTGATTCTTCTTTAGTTCGTTTTTTTTTATTTTTTTATTTTTTTTTTATTTTTATAATCAGATTGAGATTTGAATAAAGTTTGGAATGCGATTGCAAATTGACAATTACCTTTCTGTATTGATAGGTTCTGGAGATGGGTTGCTCCTGACCATCGACCATGATGATTTGCTCGTGCATCTGCATGGTTAATCCAAATGGAATGTGTCACTTTCGTAGGATCACAAACACTGACGTTTACTCTGCGTGAACAATCACTGACTGAATCACTGTATATCCGATCTCTCTGCGAGTTAGAGAGCTAGGAATGAGATGCGCTGTGGTGTGCGCTGCGTTCGAGCTTGAACGAGAATGTAACGCTGGAGTGTGGCGTGGTGGTCTATATAGGGGCCGGGCGGCGCGCGTGGAGGGTGATGGGCCCTGGTGGAGGGGGGCCGGGCCTTCCGTGGGAACGCGGTGTAGAGCTTGGTTCCCAAGCAAGCGCACCACCTGTAAGCGGCAGCTGCCAGACACGCGCCCACACCAAGCCATCGTCACCGATCGTGCGTCCTCCTCTCGCCGCATCGTCTGCCTCATCGCTGCGTCCTTCCGTACCTGCACCAACAAGACTCGTGCACCTTTTTGCTTTTTTGCTCCGAGGCTCCCGACTACCTAGATCTCGCCTTTTTGCACAACACGTCTCTCTTGCGCGCCCAATCCACGGATCTTTATCGACGTTTCATTCTGCCTGTCCCGTGGCCTTTCATTCTACGTGACTCGTGGAACGTGCTAGGCACAAGACCGCCGCACCGTCATTAATACCACGATAACCCCCCGGGGGCTCGCGCTCAGCCGCATGTCCCTCGGTAGCCGGACCGGCCACTTTGCATCCCGTTCCGCACTTCCTTCCCAAATTCTTCCTCCTTTTAACAATTGTTTCCGCTTAACCGTTCTTATTCTTTTCTGTTTACTATCCTCAAAACAGGCCCAATGTTTGTGCATTTTTGTTTGACACCAAGCCAATGATGTTGTGGCTTCGGACTTTTTTCCCCTCGTTTCTTTCTTTTTTGTTCTTTTACACTTATCGTTATCGCTGTTTGTCAAATTCCTCCCGAGACTCTCGTTTGACTTGTTCAACGCGAGAAAGAGATGATTAATGGCTAGACTCTTCTGAGCTTCAATCGAAGTGTCCACTCTTTTATCTCAAATCGCGTCTCTGCTTTCGAACGATTTTTCATATTCCCTGTAAACAATTAAAATACCGCTACCAGTCCGAGAAGAAAGAACGTTAATCGGCGCTCGTAAAATTGTCCTCACGATATCGATCGAACGAGTTTTCAAAGGGCCCTCTCTCTTACGACCGACCTGTCTCGGACTTACTAATTTTAGCGCAAGGAAATTGCTCCATCGCCTTTTTTGGCCGACCATTTCTGCTGGGCTTTTTTTTTCATCCCGTTTGTTTTTGTCCCTCGTTTCAAAAGTTTTATTCCATTTTTTCGCATCGCCACTTAAACGTCGTTTGCACCGAATAATAATTACGCCCTGGCTACCGCGGTTTTATGTCTTTTTTTACGGTTGTGTTTTTTTTTTTTTCTTGTTCAAAAGTACCTTTTTCCCTTAGACGTTTTTGTCCCCTCGTAAAAAACATAGGAATGAGGTCAAGTCGGTAAAAATATTTTGGTGCATTTTTTGTTCGCTGGCCAAGTAAATAATGCAACTTTGCGCGTTAATTGCTCTCAATTTCTGACACAATCAACTTTATCTAACCAACAGTGTAATTTATGTGTTGACGGACAGTGAGATAAAAAAAAGACAGCGATAAAGGATGACTACGAGAGCTTCCCAATTAACGTCTCGCCAATCGACATCGAGCGCGATCGGCACGCGAAATATGGACGTGACGTGGGTATCGCCGATCGCGCCAAATGCGCTGCTGATAGTGCGCGTATCTGTGCCAATTAACGGGCACGACCCCCACTGTAATATGATACTCAATTAATTCCTTTCAATGAAAATCTGTACCCCCGAAACAGTCTCAATTAAAAATCAAAAAATAAAATAACATCCAATTAAGTAAAAATTCATATCAATTAAACAGAACTCAATGGAGGATGATGAAATTTTCGAACTTTTTCAACAAAAAGTCATTGTAAGCTAAATGATTCATCTAAATGAACATCCTAGGCCCATTAAAAGTAATTCGAATCACGTGTCGCACAAACACGTGTGCCGTTATCAGCACGTGCCTATATCGCCGGTTTTTTTTCCATCGACAGTTATACATTCTATCGTAAAACCGCACATTGTTCGTGCAGAGCGCGCTTTTCGGACTTTGACACGTGTGCGACAACTTTTGCATTGTGTTTATGAAGCTCGGCAAAAAGCGATTTACGGCCCGATCGCAGAGCGAACAGTATAACGATTCAGCGCCTTTTTTACGCCCCTATTCATTAGTCATCCGTATGGTTAGTCATCGATATACTCGCAGCCATATTTAATTAGAGGAAGATATTGTGCAAGTCAAGTTTATAACAAAAAGGTTTGGAAAAATAATATGTAATTTCAAATGCAACATTGTGTGTAATGTTATGTTTCATAGGAGATTGATTTCATTTTGTTTGCGATTGCAGAATCAGAAAAAAAAAGGAAGGAGAGACTATGCAAATAGGGCACGAGCCAAAAAGGAGTCGGAAACGTGGACTCGCGACCGGATGGGTTCAGTTATGTATGAAAAGCGTGAAATAATGGTTGCAGCCAGGTGAAGCCCAGTCGTGAGAATGTTTTGCGCGACTTCCTGAAGCTAGATGTGGGTCAGAGGGCCGGCGCTTCGGCGCAGACAAAGCACGATTGTGCGAAAGGGCTGAACGCAAATGAGCCGAGGAACTGCAATGTCGCACCCCGGCTTTTAATTCCGGCTCCCCTGGAGTCGTGACGTCCGAACGCAAATGGAAGCGTGCGAAACTGCAAGACAGAGGGTCCCTCGTGTATACTCGTGGCACGAGCCAACGCGACATATGTTACGTCTGTGTTCCGACACAGCTGATGTGCCATAATAAGGTCAAACCTTATACACGTGCGAACCACTGATTTTTCCTGATACTCAAGTTCCAATGTTTAATTGTCACTATAATTAACTAGAAATCAAATTCTCATATCTGATAAGTCAAATTAATTCGATGAAGGAATGAGCGATAAATTCAAATTTGTATGAGATTGTGGGGCATCGATTTGGCATGGTCTTTTGTGATTGGAAATTTGAGACTGATTGAATGTAAAATTAAAGTAGCATTTAAATTTGTTATTGATCAGTGTGATTGTGATGTGCATATAGGTTTTAGGCGCGGTCGATTTTGTTCACGTTCAGTTAGGTTTGATTCCGGCGGAAGGCATGATTTTCTAGCTATGCCAGTCGTCGGATGACGACGAGTCGGTATATATCTGTTTGCGATTCGACGTTATATTTTTTGTTGGCGTATACGAGAGTCAGCTATATTTGTGTGAGTCGCATTGTCGGGACGGATTCGATGACAGCCAGACGAGCTCTTCGCGTGTCACTTTTCTGGCTCGTATGTAGCCGTAGGATGCAATGATACTTTCAATGAAGGCGTAAAAATACACCCGACTGTGCTTAATCAGCGCTAGCCAAATAAATTAATCGGCGTTTCGACAGGTGCCAGTTGTCTTACACGAGTGCATGCGATATTTTGCTTTGTAATTGATACGACCCCTTCGCTGATTGCCACACTGTCATATGAGTTGCGATGACGTAGCTGCTTCTGTACGCGTTTTGCAATAGGTGCACTTTTTAGTTTCAATTTGATTCGTTCTCTTATTGTATGTCATATAGTTTTTTTGTAAATTCGTTGAAATGTTAGTTCAAATTCCTGTATTTTATTTTTACGTTTATTTTCATCTCAATTACAGAATTGAATTGTTGGTTTTTCAAAAAATTAATCTCAAGGGCCACTCATTAAGATAAATTAAGACTTCTCAAGAGCTAAACAAATGTTGCTTTTTTTCTTGAAAAGGAGAGATAAAGATAAATGTCAACTGACAATGTCGACAGTAAATCGAGAAGCTTGGGAAATGTTCACGTTTTCCACTCAAGTTGTACCATATGTGTGTTTTGTTTTTCGACCAACGGGGACTAAAACAACAGACCCAGTACTTGAGAGGAACAAAACCCTTGGTCAAACAAAGCACTCGACTTTAAGTGTGTTTTCTTACGTGAGATTTGCACGTGGAACGACTCCTATGACGCGCGATAATGCCCGGTTATCAAAACCCGATAACGCTGCCAGGAGCATGCTTTCGATATTTATAACAAACATCGGCGACAAGGTTTCTCGAAATTCACGATTAGGAAATGTCAAGTTTATCTTATTGACGGCTTTCTTCTTAGATTAAACAAACTAAATCTCAAATTCTATCTACAAAAAGTCCACAAACGATATTTGATAGCAACAAAATTTTAACTAACTAAGAAGAATATTTGAAAGTGCATAAATAATGATAAAACCGACGATATGGCTAGAGTGAAAATGAAAAGTGTTGAAAGATTGCAGGATACGAATTAACAATGTGAATAAATAAAATGTATTCGAATGTTGTTTTTATATATATATAAATAAGTTTATAACAATCAATAAAATAAAAAGAATAGACAAAAAAGAGTAAGAATTAGAAGAGCGAAGGAATGTCGTGGAATAAATTGCCCCCCTTGTTATGGATTTGTAAAGGGGGTCTGCGGGTAGGATCGAATGGCAGGCCTCGCGCGTGTGTTGTGTCGGTGTGGCTGGAAAGCCGAGGAGACCAGAAAAGACGTCTCGGCTCAATCGCGCACGTGCTCGCTTTTCCCACGCACGCTCCGCAGCCGTTCTTCTTATACGAAGCCCGAGAGGGGCTCACGAGCCCAATTGTGTCGTGCACGGGTCCAAGACGCCGCGTCATGATTAATTGACCGACGCCACACAAAAAAAATTCTCCTTTTTCCGTGCCAAATTTTCCATTGTCCCTCGGCGCTTTCTTCACAGTCGTTCGCTTTCAGTTGCGATGCATTTCATTGTCGTCACCCCAGTTTCTTATCTATTTATCTATCAAGGGGGATCCTTCTATCAAAATCTTAGTATTATGAATCAATTGTTCTCATCTTTTGTATGTTTATTCCTCCTCGGACACTGAAACTTTTTTCATCCTAAGAATTATTCAAAATTGAAAATTGAAAAAAAAATTGATAAAAACATCGTTTGAACAATGGAAGATTGGATTTTTTATAGTTTAACTGAAAGTCAATTTGGGTTAATTTTTTATGCAAGTTTGACACAGTTTGAAACTTGTAAAAATTTTTAACTCAAATTCAATTTGATAAAAAAATGATTTTTTATTAATTGAAAAAAAGATAAAAAACAAACAAAACAAATAGGAGGACAGTTTATAGATAACTCTGAATTAAACTTGACGGTGACTGACGCTGTTCTCCTCGCATTCTAATGCGAGATTCCTGTCCGGATGAGTCATCGTGTCGTCTCGTTCATTTTTCTTGGAGATACCAGGGCTCAAAAAAGCTCCACGAATTCCGTCTTCGGTTCTAATGGTATCGATGGCTCGTCTCGATCGGCTAATTATATGCGCCCCGATCGATTTTTATTTGTTCTCGTCTATCCCCGAGAGCTACGATTTTTACGCTTTTTGGTAGGCGGATCGATCATTTTAATTGACATGACAGTCAGGATCAAACATCCGCAATTTAATGGTTTTTGTATACATCCAACCTGGAATTTCAACAAAAAAATTTTCCTCAATGTTAACCTTATTTTTAATAACAAAAATTGACCGGATTCAACAGCAACGAACTATATATTTATATTATTTATTTATCTGAATCTTTTTTGCAAAACTTTGTCTCTACATTGTATAACTTCATTGAAAAACTTTGCCTGATGAGAAACAAAGTGGCAGTGTTGTTTCGAAACTCGTGATTTCGCTTTAATTGAGCCGGAAACACTCGTTGAAGGGGGTACAGCCGTTAATTGCACCGGGTGAGCGTATCGTCATTGAGCACGCAGTGAGAAACAAATGCGATGCAAAAGAGAAACGCCAATAAATAATAGTAACCGGTGTTTGGACGTACAATTTTCATCCGATTGCGTAAAATCCTTCCATTTTTGATCGTGCGACTTTGATAAACTTTGATCACTACAAAAACAAATTATTTTATTTTTTATTTTTTATTTTTTTGCATCCATTAAAATGTGATAAATTTGAAATGATATAAAATAATGTGGGCAAAAAAAGAAAAACGAAATGATAAAATGAAGGGTAATTGAACGAAATGAATGTTGCATTGAAGATGATGTTGCAAATATTATGAAGGAGGAGAAGGAGAAAGGGGATAATGTCGATCCAATTCACAAAACGTAATCTCGCTTGGGGCTCTTTTTACACCCTCTTTGCAATGTTGGCCAGCACATCTTGAGCGTCTTTAACGTTTAACGACACATGTGCGTATCGATACACACGTCTAACGTGATATTGGTCTGCGTATTCCGAGAGCAACTTGGACGTCTAACTACCACCTGCCTCATTTTCCCACGAGGCTGCAGGGCAAACCGCTCGAATACCGATGAGACAGACAAGGACGAACGATCGAAGAGGAGCACAAAACGGACCGAGTGATTGGCCCGAGAGAGCCGCAGGAGAGCCGCGAAAAAAGATAAAACCGAGGAGGGGCGAGGGCCGCGCAATCGAAAAGGGGGCCTTTCGCACAGCGTCGCAATGATACACACACACGAACGCACACCACAAAAACGCAGCCAAGGAATGAAACAAGAAGCGCGCGATTGCTTCGTGCCAGCCAGGTAGCACACGTGCTGGCACGAGGCTAATCCGATTTCGCTCAATGATGCTGATTTGCTTTCGAGTTTCGCGCGCGTTCAAACTCGAGTTGAAATTATCCTTCTTTATTTATTTACTCGTTCCATTCAAATTGATCAATTAAAATTTCAGTCCACTCGTTTTAATAACGTGCATCTACATTTTTAATTGTACCAGTATTATAAATAATTTCTCCGACTCTATCAAACTGGACTCATTATCAAGTTCACATCTTACATACAAAAATTTGTTTAATTAATTTCGACAAAGAAAAAAAAAAGATAAGTTAAAATGAATTAGTACAAAAAAATGTTTCAACATTTTTTTCAGTTTGAGTGGATACGTTTAAATTGAGTTCGAATACGATTGATAAAATCGGGTTGACAGAAACTCAGAATAATAAAAATTGAGATATTTTTTGTAATGTCAAATTAGATCAAATCGAGGATCAGATCTTATGGTTTGAATGGAAATATGAAGTCTGATGATGTTTTGAATTTGCTTAGCTCATTAAAAAAACTTTCTTAGAGTTTTATCTCTAGTTTGTGCGTCCTAATTGAGTTGGACCACTTGGGCAGTTTTGTAAACCCACAGTTGAATTATTTCTCAAAGTGGCAGATGACTTCTGTGCATCACGTCAAACATTCTCTGAAACTCTAATCTATACGCATAATCGCGTCCGCCTAATTGATATTTCCTCGGTGAAAACATAGTTATTTTAGGTTTTGTACGCGGTCATGATGATTCGGACCAGTGGGAACAAGTCCGGTCAATTAACCGGTCAAGGGATAACGAACTTTGCGGCGAATTCAGACGTCTTATTAGTGAGCCCCTGGGCCTACGTTAAATCATGTCTAAATGACGTGTGCTTTTCGTTAAAACAAAAACCCTCATCAGTGGAGGAAACCGAACAAAGATTAATGACGAGAAGATTATCGAGCAATCTAGATCGGATTTGATTGAGATTCAAAAACAATGTACGTGACTCGTTCATTTGAAAATGATTAGAAGAGAAACACAAGGGAGATATCCGGCCACGATTATGTTTGTCGCTTTTCAAAAATTTCACATCTTTAACGAACGGTTGTAATTTTCACAAGTTTGGGGAATAAAGGCGCTTAAAAAAAAGATGTTGAAAATTACAACCGTTTAAAACGACTTGGCAAAATGAAAGCAACATTCGGCCGAGAGAAAAATGGACAATTAATTGGTTGAGTTTGGAGCAGTGTGTTTATCACATCGTTTACTTTGTTATTACATCAGGGCCAGAAATTTGGGATGCAAATTAACAAGGCTCAAGATAAAAGCCTCGCTGATTGACGAGAGCAAACAACCCGAGAAATGACACGTTGCCCGGGTCCCCGATTCAATTACTTTTTTAAATAAATAGTGACCAACGCCCTCTGTCATTTCGTCGCGCACTTTCTTCTGCACTTACATGATGTACTTTTTTTGCTCTCTTTCTTTCGGTCCTTCTCTCTCCCTCTCTTACAGGGGAACAATCTCGCTTGATTATAGTCCCGGAGTTACAAAAGGAAACGGCGAAATTTCGTGTGGACATCAGAATGCACGTGCATGGCGGAAGAAAACGAGCGTGGCTTAAAGAGCCCCTGACACGCGAGGCCGAATGTCTGAAATTACCGCGAGACCATCTTCGGCATTAAAGCCGTCGCACGCTGATGAAGTGAATGAAATTTTCGAAGTCATTTCTTATATATTCTCTATTGCGAAACACGACATCTGTTGCTTTCGCGTAATTGCCACTCGAATTGTTTCAACGCGGGAGAGAGGGCGATGATTGAACAATTTTTGTACGTCGTGTTCTTTTCGCTTGTTAAACTTTCAGGAACTTTAATTTTCGTCGATTAACTTAGGTGTCTTGTTGAATTACTTTTCACACTTCGGAGAGAAATTTTTTAATGCTCCCGCTTATTGTGATGGAAGGAAAAAAAAAGAACGGGGACTACGAAAAAAGTTCAAGAAAAATGCCGAGCAATTTTGTTGAATTAAATCAGTAAAAATGTCTGTGGAATTGAATACGCGATGTAAATGAAAAATTAAACAGGATGAAATTAAAAGTTTCGTTTAATTTTCAAGGGAGAGAGAATTGTGCGATTTTGACGGCGGTGTAACATCAATCATCGGCGTGACGATTGACCCCGATTCAAGAGCGTTTAATCAGAGTCAATTGCGCAGGGGCGTAAGGCAATTATTTCTGACATGGAAACAAGTGTCGCATCGCTGATAGCCGAGTATTTTTGGCGGTGTTAATCCGATCGAAATTGCTTGTGCGTGAAACGTGACGCGAAAAAGTGATGCTTTTAATGAGCCGGCATTCATTAAGCCTGTGGCACAGTTTCATCACCTTACGTAAAAATTCCCTACGAGATATAAACGCGCTTGAATAATTACTCGCAATTATTCGCTTAATTTTGCAATTCAAAAGTCTCCGAAAAACATTACGTATTTTGTCATGAAAAACAAGGATTGATCTTGAATTGATTAGCACTGTGTTTAAGTTTCTTGAAATTTGTATAACAAAGCTAACGAGTTAGATGAAATTTAAATTCAAGAATTAGTGAAACAGAGAGTGAAATTAGTTTCAGATCAGATGCGTCGTTTGAATTAGTCAAAAGAGATGTGGCCCAACGTGTCAACCATGTTAAACCTTTTTTCTCGTACACTTCCTTGTTCGACAAAGACTTCTTTCTTATGTTTTTCAGCGTAGAGTTGTGGTTTCTGAACAGACTCATACTTTTTTATGCAAATTTAATGAACAGATTCTCTGAAGACGCGTCGAAACTTTTTACTTTAACTTAATAAAAATAACTTCACGTACTATGAAAAAATGTTGATATGATGATACAAATAAGGCGGATGAATTACGTTTATAATTTTACTTTGCAAAGTACGAAAAATTGTGGAACGTTGTAAAAAATTCTTGACAGTTCCTGTGTAGTGATGATTTGGAGGTTTTTTGTTTGCATGGAGTGATATTTACGGAGGCGTATTGGAGCACGAGCCGGGATGTAACGGGAGCCGTTGGGTACGGGCGTGCTTGGGGCTGCGTTCCCACACTTTCCGAAACCCCATTGACGCACCGTAAGAATTCACCCCTATGTGCCGCTACACAAAGCGCCGCTTGAATGCGCGCCGTTTTCTTGCACGATTTCCGCGCATCCAGATGACCCTTTTCTTTTCACAATTCGCTCGCGTTTTTGTCCGCCGATCGTTTTTTCCCTTTCGCCCGATTGACCCGTTCACCGAGCATTATTTCGCGCGAGAAGCACCGACGCATTCCAATGCTAGCAGGTGATCGCACTTTGACTATATGAGCAAGCGAAAGTATCGAGTGTCGATCAAAAACGCTTTCATTGTTTGTAGCGAGAGCTTTTTGCGTAACGTTTGGAATTCCGATGTCAATGCCAACCGCAGGGTTTTCCCTCGACGTTTTTTTATTTTTTTTTTCCTCTTCGAAATGTGATATTTCAAATTTTTTGTTGAACCTCATATCAATTTTGCATTTATAATTGTTTGAGGATGTTCACTGGATTCATTTTCGAAGAATAAAATATTTTATTTCTCAAATAAGGAAAGGTATTTTATAACAAGTAGGTTCCTGAATCGATCACAATTATTCTATTGAAATTGTATGGCCTTTCTGATTTAAGCCTATCGTGTCCATCATTGTGCATGGCTTGTAATCAAAACGAATTTGCGATCGTCTAAGATTCGAATCTCTGTGTGGCGATTTCGAAAAAAAAGTCACTTTCGAACGTGCCAATTTGTAGAAAGGTCTCCACGATATCAAGGCGTTGCCCGAGCACTTTGCACTCGAATTATGCAATCCTGATTTGCACATTATTTCAGGAATAAATTAATTGAGTACATTTTAAATAATTGCCTCTTCAATGTATTAATGAAAAGGAGTGTTGTGTATTTTTTTTGTATCAGACAAAAATTGTTCACATCATATATATCTATGTATCTTTAGATGTACATGTTTTATTTCAAAAAGATGGTTTGTTGTCATGATCGTTTTCAATTTCGTTCACTTGTTTGGAAACAAAACAACTTTTACAGTCGTTCGCTCAAGTGTCAGGGCTTGTTTTATATAGTGAACCTACGGGCACAGGTTCCTCGGCTGTCTCAAACATGGAGCCGCGTGCAATACACGTGGCTTGCACGAGATCATCGTGCACATTAGGGGGACACCGAGCGATACCATCGGCTTGGAAAAACGTGCCATTAATGCCATGCAGATCCTTGGCGTATCGCCGACTCGTGTGGCGCCTCACGCCAATAGGTAAATAAGCAAGGAATGCTCATCTCGCCTTAAATATAGCCGAGGATTAAAAAACGCATTCGTCTCGGATCAAAAAAACAACCTCGAATCTCGAGTGTCATTCGGAACTTTCTCACGGGCCAAAATAAAGTCATCTGTTCCATACACCGAGAGCTATTTTCAGTGCAGTCATTAAAGTTTGAAGGATTAAGTCGAGATATGAATTAGGTGATTTGTTTTTGTGATAAAATATTTTATTGCAATTCACTTTTTGACAATTTCCATTTATTTAAACTTTTTTTTTTGTATTTTAAATTTTAAACAATTTGATGGTATCTTGAAATTCATCAATTATTTATACAACATTAATTTTCATTAAAGAAATGTTTGAACGGTTTGAGAAGGTCTGGATTTTGATGAAATTTTATGTCATGCAAAAAAGGGTTGAATCAAGTCCGATGGAAAAATTTGGCAAAATGACGATTCGCACTTATACACCTGAGGTTGCGTGTGACGCGCAATCAAGCGCTTAGGTGGGTGTGCAGATATAAGCGCTGGCGAGACACCAGCAGCTGGTACCAAAATCGTGAGAGACTCGGGCAGATGGTCCGTTCGAGCACGGAATCCGACGCCGTTCTGAGGAAGGAACCACCGAGGTTTCCCACGGACCACGAGACTCATCTGTCCATCCTTACGACACGATGACTGTCTCTTTTCCTGCGTGTCTACACGCGTCCCCTTTCCTCTCCTACCGCCCTTCTCTCCGTCACTTATCGATACTTACTACTGCTAATTTGAGTACACGTGGGTGGCAAAAAAACAATTCTCTTTTCATCTTTGAATTACCTGAAATGAACAACAAAAACATGACTATTTATCTAACAATACAAATTTGAATTATAAAATGCTTGCAAAAAATTGTTGTATAATTTTTTCGAGTTTAATTATTTTTGTCGAAGTCGAAATAGACGTGCAAAAAAGGTCAGAATAGAGGACATGGTTTCAAGCAAATGTGCAAAGGAGTTTTTAAAAATAGACCATTGTTTATGAAAAGGGTTGAAATAAAAAATGTTGTTTTAATTTTATTTGTACACTCTGTACGTAAATGAAAAGTGTGTGGTATAATATCTTGTTTCAAAAACTTGTATCGTCTAATTGTAAGATTAATTGGATAGGAACTGCGATTTAATTGCTCGACAAATGACAAAAAGCGTCGCACCAAGCCAATTAATCCAGCGTCGTTAAGTTGTCGCTAAAACATTTATCGTCGGTAGCATCGATAAATAATGTATTTCGTGATCGCGTTTCCGCGTATTTTTTCGTCGTCGAGAACTCGCCGCCGAGTCAATTGCAGTGCATCTGAATTAGCACGAGCGCTGATAATATCGCGGCCATATAAAAGACACACCGAGAGGCGCGTCTGATTTATGCCAATAACTCATAACTGCATATCGCCCCGATCCATCGGGTTTTATTCATTTTCATAGATGATTCTCCGATAACCGATACACATAGGCAGTGATGCGTGGGCTTCGCTATACAAATTATAAAAAATGCACTTTTTTCGCTGCTCTCGAGAAAATCAACACCGTGTTTCCGTTCTGGTTTTTTGTTATTGATTGACGATGTAAAGTTAATTACAAGGTTTTTTTATAGATTAAAAATTAATCAATTTTAGAATGTTCAATTAAAATTTTGCATGAAAAAGGTTTTCGTATAATGAAAATTGTTGCATTTTTAACAATTGTCATTATACTTGATTCGTCTTGTTTTTGTTGGCCCCACGCGGTGAAAAGAAAGTTGTTATTTAATTAGGGGAGAGATTTTCTTACGTAAATGATTTTCAAGAATAAACCGTAAGGCTAATTAACTGGCCAGTTTTCAATTTTTATTTCAAAATCGGACAATTCGATGGCAAAAAAAAAACCATACGTGTTAACGATTATTACGTGAGGAGAAGTTAAATATGACACTGCATTTTCCTGAAATTTGAATTCATTTTTCGTACCAAACGCAAAATCATTATAAAATCAATTTTCAAAAGCCTTTCGCCCAATTTGCATCGTTAATTCGGTATACTTGTTCGTCTTGTTTGCAAATGATGGTTAATTAATTTTATTTACCCAGTAGCAATTAATTTCGCTCGCCAATGTAATGTTTTGATTCTCACCTTTTTTTACAAATTAATTTTCCAATGATGAATTGAATTTTTTGATGTCTTAATTAACTCAAAGTTTATCAATGTGTGATTTACTTTTACAAAATGACACCGGAACGACTTTTTTTAAAAAACAAAAATTTCCATCAAAAATATAACGAACCGTAAATTGATCGTCTTTATCTATCACTGATTTCTGATCCCCAAATCAGATTTTCCGCTTGGAAAAAAATTGATCGACAAAAAAGGGAGCAGAGTGTAATGAAGCCAACGCTCTCACAGAGCTTCTTGGTATCATGGGTTTCTGAATTGAACAAGTGATTGAATTACTTCAATATTAAATTTAATCACAAAGAAACTGTTATTGTTTGTTAAAATCCCAAAGATACGTCTATTCAATAAAAAAACCTACTCATCAAAGAGTAACTATTTCACACATCTATATTCTACATCTTATCATATCAAATCTCATAAAAAACAGACACTCGACACTTTGTGCTAAGAATATTGTTTTCGTCGTTTCTATTTACACTTTTCATTCTGAAACCACTTGAATCAAGGTTCTTAATATGAACAAGCAATAAATTTGATATCCGATCTCGTATAAAAATTTCAAACCGTGACATAAAGCATGAATTTGTGCACGTTTTTCAACGGAGCTTCTATGACTTGTTTTTTTTTCACCTCGTTTGATAAACTCATCGGGTGAAATTTCGTGGCAAAATAATACACGTAACGTCTCGGGTCACGGAAGCTCGTAATAAGTCGTCCCCCCGGCCTGTGTACTGCACGAGTCCGGATACTCGAAGGATACACATGCTCGATATTCCCATGGATTCTTCCTTGCCTTATGGCTGTCGGTCCAGTCACCGCATCGTGCGTCCTTGTCCCCTACTCGCAGGGGCTCAGCTCTCTCCGTCTCTCTTTCTCCAAACATTATAAGATTGAGGCCTGATCGTGTGCGGACCACGAGCACGGCGTGCGTAAGCACGCACATGTCCCGAATTCCCACAGTCTCGCTCAGCCACCACCTTGTGAGAGATTCCTTCGTTCGACCTCGCGCCCCTCGACTACAAACTAACCACGTGCAGTCGCGTGCGCGCGCTTTTTTCCTGCTAGTACGCATGCGTCCACGAGGGTTCCCAACTTTTTTTGCACTACAAATCAAATCATGATCTCTTGTTTTTATTTGTTTTTTTTTTCTGTAGTTGTTACTGAGTTACGGATAGGGGACGCTGCCAAGTTATTGTAATTGTTTTCAAAACAACATTTTTGACTTCTGAATCCAAAAGATTTTTAAAAGTGTTTATTTCATTCATTTGTTTTCAAACTATTTAAATAAATTAACGAAAACGAAATTGATGGACGGAGAGAAATTTTGTTCTTGAATGTGTGGATGTTCTTTTTTTTTGTGAAGGGGTTGCATTGTTTTCAGATTGACCGTAGGTCGTAAACAAGATTTCTGAATGGCCTCTCTCCGTGGTATATCGAGTTACTCTGAACGTAAATCTGGGGGATGTCCACTCATTAAGCATCTCCTCCTCGCTTAATGAGTATCTCCCACGGCATACCTCGCACAAGTGCCGATCAATGAAAGCAGATGAGGGTGCGTTGTGACGTAATCGCGTACGGCTATTGAGTGTCCCATTCATCGCCCGGTTTCTCGCCCGCTCAATTCGCTTCATTTTCCCATCCTCTCTGTCATGTGCGAATGTCCGTGCAGCGCACCTGACTTAGTGAAACCTCCTGTAACATTAGCCTGTCGACGATTTTCGCCGGGATTTGTCAGCGGTTGCAGATGCTCGAAAACTGGGTCACAGATTGAGCGGTATACGTCTCGCGCCAAAAAACGATCATTTAGGCGCCGCGTGATTCCAAACGTGTGTCCTGGCTATTCGAAAAAACAAAAAATGAAAAAAAATTTTTTTTTGCAGAACCCGCGATGACGAAACTTTCTCTCGTTAGCAGTCGGCTTTTAATGAGGTCGACCGGGGGATTATTTATCGACGAGCACACAACCCGGTCTGATA
Source organism: Trissolcus basalis (assembly GCA_025266255.1). Classification (NCBI taxonomy): domain Eukaryota; kingdom Metazoa; phylum Arthropoda; class Insecta; order Hymenoptera; family Scelionidae; genus Trissolcus; species Trissolcus basalis. The sequence goes on along the minus strand of JAAMPD010000706.1, from coordinate 17,391 downwards.
ACGAGCGTCGATTCGGATTACTTTTTCAAGGCGGACATTTAAATTACGCGTTAATTAAAATTCAAATTTGATACATCTTATACATCGGGGACTGCAATTAGCATAAATCGGCTTTAATCCGTGGCAAAATCATTTGTCGTTCGTCATTGTTTTCTGGTGCTCGAAAAAATTGTGGCCAGTCGGAATAACAGGGGCTACCTGTTTTGCGGATCAGTTACATTCAAATTATGCGAGGACGCGTTGCAAACACGTGTACCTCATTTACCCGTCATTATTTTGGTCACGAGATTTCCATGAAGAGGTTGCACAATGGACCCTACATTAATTACGGTTTTTGATGATGCACGTGTCTCTCGGTGCGTGGGAAAACTTGTACCTGCCCGGGCCTATTATTTCCTACCTGTCACGGGAAAATGCTTTCGTGCCCGGGACAATGTAATCTCATTCTCTTTTTTTCGTCGATCTTTCTAATTCTTCTTCTTTTTTATTGTCCCCCACCATAGGCAAAGTCCGGGTTAACAAATTACAACGTCAGAAAATTTCGGGGCATCAAAATATTTTTCCCACAATTTTGGGAGAAATTATGGTTTCTTGATTGGAATAACTTACGAAACGACAAAAATAAATGAGAAAATGTTTATTCCACTGGCTATGTTTTTGTGCTGATAAAAATGAAATTGGGTGTTGTTTTTTAGTTGGCAAAGTGAAAATCGACCCGGTTGATCGATCAATAAAGTGCTCCCAGGCTTTCATCTTGGGCTCGTCAAGTTGACATTCGTGTGCGACAGTTAAGCGGGTCGTCTGTCGAGCGTGATGCTCGTGAAACGAGAAGGAGCTGTTATTATAACGAGTGGAAAGAGCGCCACGTTCCTTACACGTTCCGTGCACACGCCCGTTTTGTACGCGTATTATAATCACGACGTGACTATGCGCCAAGGGTGTGCACTCAGAAAAGAGATATCATCTGGAAAGGAAGACGGAGAAATCGCTACGAAGGATGAACAATAACGGGCCCTAACGTACGACTTAACGTATCGCTTGATGTGACTCGATAAATCGTCATCAAGAGTCATACGCACGCTACGAGGAGTTCATTCAATGCCAATTAATTAACGGGACCCTCATTTTATGTCAACCCAATGAATTTTAAATCTTCCTCTCTCGCTACATAAATAGTTTCAATGCTTTTTTTCTCATCCGGTCTTTAAACAAGTTCACTCGAGAGCAAATTGAAAATTCGCAACTTATGCATGCGTACTAATTAAACAACTTTCTTGCTTTTTTTTCTGCATAAGAATTACGAAAAAATTCTTTTTTCCATGTTTCTATTTGTTTGTTTATTTTTGTCGATTTTTGCCAACAGTAAAAAGATGTGAAGGTTGTAAATTATTTTGTTACACTGAATCTTGTGAGAAATAAAAAATGTTATAGTCATGTTTAGAGTAATGAATTTCTCTATTGCCAAATACGGAAATTGTATATGATTGCGCGAAAGGAAGAAACTGATAGGGCAGTGATATAATGCTTATGTGTGTTGGAACAAACACGCAAGCATCAGCAAACGACTTAAGTATAAGGCTCAGTCTGTCCTTGTCGAGCGAGCGCCTCAAAGTCCTTCAGGAGAGGTGCATAAGTCCGCATCTGCCCGAGATTCTCACGCGCGACGCATCTGTCTCGAGTTCCCACGCAAAGGAAGGAAGGCATCGGCGAAACTCTTGTCCGCGCGTCATCATCGCCCAGGCGGATCCACGTGTCCATAAAAGAGCGAGCGCATTAAACCCCCTCCTTCCAAAAATGCGTATATTTGCACACGCCGAAACGGCCCTCTTATTGCGCCGCGTCCCGCGTGACTCCAATCGTTTAACTGGCCTGAATTAACCTGCTTCATTGACCCCGATGAAGGCCGTTGTCTCATTAGTTTTATTTCTGGAAAAGCCGTCACTTTTTTGTCCACAACTATTTTTTGTTTCTTGTTTGCCTGAAATGTAAGGGGGTTCATTTGCTTTCCCTAATCCGTTGAGGTTTTTAAGATAGAAAATTGCTTAACTTCTGAGGTGACTGGACTTTGACGAGCAAACAAAAATGAATTTTATCAAAAAGTACATAACTTTTTTTTGCCTTATAAAACAAAAGCGAACAAAAAATGTTTGTGTTTGCATAAGCTGAGATGTTTCTTCAACTTCTGTTGAATTATATATTAGTATAACTTATGAAATTTACAGTGACTTCTTGTTCGATTTTGCATGAGATTTGTTGTCACGAGCTCATGCATAGGCAAAACTTTTTCACGCACTTGACGTCACGTTTGATTTTTGATTTTTAATGTCGCGGAGTTAGATTTATTCACAAACCAGTCAAATTATTCACGATTCGCAGACGAGGAAATTCCGACAGCCAGAGAAAAATTCGTGATGCAAATCTCAGTATCTCTGTGGTAACGATTTTTTTTTTCGGGATTTTCAATTTTTTTTCGTCTCACGATTTCACTGTACATAGTGCACAATTGACTACATATTTAGATCATCAAATTCCTGAGCAGCAACAAAAGAGTGTTGTTTTATTTGGTGATTCCATCAATTTCTTTACACCTGACATCCCGGTGGGATTATTCCCAGCGGTTCGAGTTAAACCCACTTGTTGCATCGAATTGAAGATCGAATCTAAACTCTTACGTCACATATGAAAAGAAGTACTGTAGTAATTCACAAAAATAGGACAATGAAGAGGCGAAATGTTTAACTGTAACATGTTTTGTAACCGCAACATTTTTGCTGTCGTTCGTTTTAATTACGAAAAAATGTTGCCCGTTTTTATCCTTGTTGATATTTATTGCCAAAATAAAATGGTACCGTGAAAGGGACTTTAAAAAACGTTATTGGAAAAAAAGTAAAACTGAAAAAAATGGTAAGACCGAAAAAAAGGGATGGAGAAATTGTGAAACAAACAGCGACGAAAATTACAAGCCATATTCTTCGTCAAACACTTGCCTTATCCTCAATAAACATTCCCGTTAGTTTTCTTTAAACCGAAGGGTTGATTATCTTTATGATCGCGCGTTCTGACTGTTTTATCGCTTTATAGTAGCTGCAGGTGTTTTGAGGGGGGCAGCACTTTTCTCCCCATCTTAACATCACCTCCTCGCTTCTTTATTCGCATCAATCGTGCGTGTCGTGATTCACAAAAATAAGACGATAAAACCGGTAGCCAAGAGGAATTAAGAACGAGTTGTTTATGCGACAGAGTTCGAGAAATGCGTAGGCTTTGACTGCCAAGAGTCGTTATACGGAAAAAACCGTCTTTGCGAATCAGCAAGTCACACGCGCGTTCCGCACGTTCATTCCAATGTGATTCACACTTTTCGTCGTGTGGGCTCACTGTTCCGACGAAACAAAAAAATTTTTGTTACGTTCAAAAATTGTTTGTGACACGAGGCAAAGAAAACAAAGACGGGAACAAGTTAGAAAGAAACAAGGAACTTGATTGCGATGTCTTGTTTTGGTGGTTTTTGAAACATTTTCAAGGAACTTGTGGTACATTTCCGAGTAAAAATTTATTGAATCGAATTTTAATTTGTAAACAATTTTTATCGAGCTTTATTTTAATTTTTGGTCGTTTTTTTAAGATATTTCTTATTATAATGTAAAACATAGTTTAGGCGCGAAAAAACACAGTAAATTGGTATCGTGAAAGGAATTAAGATCGTGACGAAGAAATGGTCGATTGCGGGGCATAAATCGCACGATTGTTGTTTGTTGTATTCCGAGAAAGGTCAAAATCCTGGAAACTTGACTAGAGCGCTGTGGCTTCCATGGTTGCGCAATGACAAAGATAGTCATCAGGTCGCAGTCGGTGCTCTCAGGACCGATTCGAATATCATTTGTACAGGTCCTTTTTTTTCTTCCCAGAGTGACATTTATCGATGTTCAGCAATTCCAAATGATTTGTTTCTAATTATACATTTGTGGACCACTATGAATTCAGGGCACTTTTGAGGCTTTTCAAAATATCTTGAGATGTGAAATATCGGGGCGTAATTGTAGGCGATTTTATAGGTTGCCTTGTTCGCATCAAAAGTTCGGGTCAGGTGAAATTCAAAGATCAACAGAAAAGAGAATGAATAACCTGCTGAAGAAAGAACTTTTTTTCAACCGACCATGATGAATTTCCAGAGTGGCGAAGAAAAGTTATTTTTTACCACGACTGTTATAAATTAGTTTTTCGTACGGTGTATACCGATATTGATGATAAGAGAAAGTTCCCAGACACGTGTTGGTATTTTTATTTACGCTTTACGAGAAAACTAAGACGACACTTTTTTTGTCTCTTGTCTCCGTCGCTCATTGAAGGGAAACAAAAAAAAATTCACAGTAGGAAGATCTCAAATGAGGAAGTGTCTGAACATCCCTAAATGGCAGACAGACTTTTTTTATCTTGAGTGACACTTGACCAATCAGTCATTTCCCTATCATGAACATAAAATATTTTACTGATCAGGAAAAAAATGACTATTTTAGAAACATGAAGTTTTTGCTTGTTATTTAGACAGCGCATAATACAGGAAAACCATCAACTGTCTCTAAACAATAAAAATTTTTCCTGATGATTTATACCCGAGGGTGTAAAACGATAAAAATACAATACACGTATAGCAACACACGAGAATAAAAATTTTATATATCGATTAAATTTTCTATTAAAATCAAATATCAAAAGTTAATTGGAAAGGTTTCAAAAAGATCAATTTGAAAAATGAAATTAAAATGAAACTCGTTGTAATGACTTTTCGAACATTTTAAAATGTTCATAAGTGACTAAATAAAATATTATTGCTGAAGCGGAATTTTTTCGTTCGTATGAAAAAAAAAAAAAGATGAATGAATAATATGTTTGCTTAATGTGGTTGCTTTAACGTATAGATTAAAATCGGTCTGCTTTTCATGTTTGCGTTTAGCAGCGTGGAAAGTCTCTGAAATAGGTTGTATGGAATTAATCGATGGTCTTCGCGAATCTCATCTCCCGGCTTCTGGTCATTCCGGTTTCGCTCGCGGATACCCCTAGAAGGCGAAAGAAAACGGCTCGAAATCGACGGAAATGCATTTGGAGTGAAAAAAGTGGACATGTAATCGGCGCGGCAGCGCTGCACGTAACGCGTAATGCGGGGTATTAGTACGCGGCATGCGTGCCATCGATGCCGACACTTCCGGTCGTACGTTGCGTTTTATGCGGCACCCCAGACTTATGGAATAAAGAAAACGCTAATGACCAGGCTAATCGCGCGACGCACAGTCGCGAATTCCTGCCTGGCCACTGACTTTTGCGCAATTAAACGGACCCGATCATCACTCTCCTTTTAATTGAAAATTTATGCCACTCCGCGCATCATCGCCAAAGGAAATCAAATTCCTCGTGCGGTTTTTGTTGCGAGATCAGAGAGCAGCTTCATTGCAAAAGAAAATTATACCAACTTGGTGCATTAAATATTCGACGAGATGAAAAAACAACATCAGAGCCACCTGGTAGTGGAAGTTGGAACTGAAACAAAGATGAAACAAAACAAAAAGTGTGAAAAAAAAGGTCAGACCTTTTTTTTCATCCCAACCGGGCAATGTTTTTGCAATTTCGTAATTCAAAATTCTATCGTTATCCTAATTGCAACTTCCGCCGCCAGGTGGCATAGGCTATGAGTAATTTGTTTTTAGTCATTCTTTTTTTAGAGCGTTTTATTTATGAAATCCGAAGGTTCCTATTGAGTTGGAATTTGCAAAAAATGACAATCATTTTTGTTTGATAAAATGAAAAACATCGGCATCAACTTTTGAGTGGTGCAATTTGGCAAATTGCAGCGGGTAATTTTGCGTGAATCAAGGCGAACAAAATGGGACTTGATAAAAAAAAAGAGGAGCAGCGATTCATTAACATATCGAATGAAAATGGCCTTCCACGGCGAGTGGCATTGTCAGGATAGGAAACAGACGTAATAAAGTAACAATAAAGACTGGCCGACGTGATAAACCATCAAGTACGTGTCTTTCACTGCGCGGCCGATTGAGCGAGCGTTTTACAGGCACACGTTGGGCACGAGCACGGCGGCCGCCACGCCAATCAAGCGCCGATCCGCGTTCTCGTATTTAACCGTGGATCGCTCTTTTACGACACGCAAACACACGCGATCCGGTTCTTCAACAACAAAAATGGAACGGCAAAAAATAAACGACAAAAAGGATGTAAATAAATAATCCGAGTGGGATCGTAAACTCTCTTTTAACATTTTTTGTTATTTATTAAAGGATGCTAATCTAATCTGATTAGACTTCGACCGATCTCATCAAACTTCATTTTGAAATAATTTTTAATGAAAATTTATTGACATCGAAATATTTCCAGTCGTTTTTCCAATTTAACATTTTGCATTTTTAATTAACATTTGTAATGCCGGTAATTTATGCATTTAATGGCAGTGCATTAACGGTTTGAGAGAAATATTTTATCGTCTTCGATAAAAATTTTGATTGTCGATGAATAATGAAATTAAATTATGGACTTTCGTCGAACAATTTTAATGCAGATCTTGAAGAAATATAACAGGAATTTTTGCAAGTCATACTCGAGTGCTTTTTTTCTGTCTTGTACAACTTGAACCTTAAACTCGTTAAGATAATAATTTCAAGCGTTGCACCTAATGATTCAATCGTAGAGGATCGTCCAATTATGTTAATGTGCGTGGATGATGGCTGTTGGAAATTAACCGCCCTATGTTTTCGGGTGCCCATTGCAGCCTCATTGATCAAGGCTCACTCGTTACGCAAGAAACAACGGAAAACCGTTTAAAACGCGGAAAATCAGAAGGGTCCGTGGGAACGGAGGTTTTTCGTTTTTTTCGGTTGATTAAAAAAATTTTATCTGGACGATTTTTCTCCCATTCCGAAACAGCTCATCAGAAAAAAAACCGAGGAAAAAACAATAGGAAATTCGACGCAGATAATGAAATTACAAAAAAAAACTCAAGTGTTTGTTTTCTACAGATCCGCTATTTTTCTTTGATTGATGACTTTTCTTATCGGTAAAAAGAAATCTTTTTATATTCTTAATTGAAAAAAACCACAAAAATCATTAGAGAATGGTGAGGCGAATAAAAATTCTCATCATCTTTGCGGCAAGAATGAGATATTAATTTGTTTCCTTTGAGAGGTTGAAAAAAAAAATGGTCGAACCCCTAATTATATCCGCGCAATCACGGCTGATTTCTCAATTGGATGATGATGGCTGTACGCGAAACAACGTCGACGCATAAATAATTCATCGTCGGGGCGATTATTACGCCGGCGCGCTAATTAATGAGAGGTCCCGCGCCTGATGACTCGATAGATAATCTCAGCGCGAGGCATTATTTCGATTTGTCCGCGCTGCACTGGCGTTTACGTCACTCAAATAACCCGCGAGTCATTAGCCATTCAAAACTGACGCTCCTTTCAAGTGCGGTCTATTCGCGCTCGTTGCACGTGTACGCGTGCTCAGTGTCGGATAGACGACGGGGGCCACGTGTCACGACAACACCGCACGAATTAATAACGTTTTCATGTTACCACTATTATTCAAACACGCGAGCATAAATTTATTACGACTTTTATTTGTCTTTTCGTTGGTCTTATAAGTCAAGGTTTATTCATTCATTCAATTTTTATTCTACAAAACTTAAAAATACCTCGCATCATTTTCAGTTCTAAAATAAAACTTGTTACCAATTGCAGCATATAAAATGATTTGTTTTAATTTTTAAAAATGTAAATAAAATGAAATTGCAACATTTTATTTTCTATTAAGGACATTAGCTATTTACATAAAATGTTTAAAATCAAAACAATGTCTTCAAACTGTCTGAAGACATTTTTTATTATTCAATTTCCATTAAGATGTTTTTTTTTGTATTTTCGTAATTTAATTTGTCATATTGCACAAATGCTAGATAAACATTAATTAATATCAAACAAATAAATAAAATGGATTCCAATTTTTCTGATACCGAAATGATTTGTTTTAATTATGTAACAAATTAGAAGTTCCAACATCGATAAAAATTAATTGAATTAGAGAAATTAAAGGAATTCGGAGGCAGAAGATTACGGACAATTAAGCATATAAGCGTGAGAGAAAAAAGTATATGAAAATAATTAAAATGAAATGTAAAATATTTGACATTTGTGGGGACGATTGCTAAACGATGGCTGCGGCACTGTGTCCCATTGGCATGCCTGCACACGAATCGGCATAAATGTTAACACGTTCACACAGACGGTTGGGTCTTGCGTTCGCCTCTCGCGTATGTATGCGTGGCCGTACACGCGCGCCAAGTCACGTAACGCGACGCGCGAGCTACTCGCTCGTTTAAACACACGTATACAATCGGGACCGTGGGAATGAGCGGACCCCCGGCACGAGCGACGAGATAAGGACGACGCGACGCAGTTCGCGCGCGGAGAGAAAGCGACGCCGATAATTAGACCTAGTCAATTGGCCACTTGTCTTTAAACAAATGCGCCGATTATGCGCAGGAAACGCGCCAATCACGCTAATCGCACTGCCACATTTGCATGTCGCCTGCTGCCTCTTTATTATTCACCATTTTTTTCTCTCTTTCATTACTTTTTCATCCGCGCTGCGGTTTCCGTCGCGAAACTTCCACGATTTTATATATACACAGTGATACGTTTCGCGCGGTTTATTGTTGCAATGATTCACAACATTTTCTCGGTTGCCTCTTTTTGTAAGGAACAGGTGTTGTTTTTTTTTTTTTTTCACTTTACGATTGTTTAAAACAAACTCGAGTCTTTATATGGAATACGGTTTTGGTTTTCTTATTATTTTTGATTTACATTAAAATTATTCATTGTCCGAGTTATTTACAGGTTTTTATAAGAGTTTGTCATGTAATTGCAGTGTTTTCGACATGCTGATTGATGACTCTGGAGGAAAAGTAGGTTCTATGCAAAAACAATTTTGAAATAAGATTTATCTACAGCTGTGTGTAGGTTTTTTTGCAGATAGCTGTTTCGGTTTTTGTAAAAAAGTTTGGTTTGCAATTTTTTAGCAAGTAAATTACCTTTGCTGGATTATGTATATTGAGGATGCTATCAAATTGAGGATATGGGATGGTTAAAAAAAGGACCGCGGAAATCGTTTCAACCTACATATAGTTTGAGCTGGAAAATTAATATTTTATCGTCCAATGTACTAATTAACAAAAATGAGTTTGCGATTAAAGAAGAATTATTATTTTTCTGGTCGAGTCGTTGAAGTTAATTGAAATTATCGTCCTTTAATAAGTTACTTATTGGCTTTTAGAGATAATTATGTTGGACTGATTAATGGGCCATGTTTTCTTAGGAGTATTAGGTTTAAAATATTGGGTGAAATTGCCTCGGGCCCACCCCGAAAAAACAGATTTGTATTTATCTGTGCGCTATGACTTCGCATTGGTCTGACTCAAATATCTAAAGAAAACATCTGAATATAAACTTACACGTCAACATTTCCTCAAAACATTATTTTTCCACTCGACACTTTTCCAAATCTGTTGTACATATTTCAGCGATTTCACGTCCAAACTGGCACACGTGTGGTACTGTGTGCCCAAGGAGTGTTTATCTTGTCTTAACTTTTATCACACCTTTAAAACAAAAGATTAAGAATACCTTTTATCGATCGCTAAAAATAAATAATTATTAGCTTTTCAGACAAAGTTATTTCCCCATTAACATACCAAAGGTATATGGAAAAGTAGCAGTTCAAGTTTCTAATGCAGTTGTGTGTAGCGGGTTGCATAGTTTCAGGATCTAACGCCTTTCTATCGAATCATTTTCGAATCAACTTTTTTTAGTTGTTCAGAAAAGTGGAAATAAATTCATCAAATTGAATAAAATATAACTCGAAGTGACACTAAATTCTCGAAAAAATAAAAAAAAATTACAATTCATTTATTTGCATAATAAAGTGAAAAAAAAAAAACGGAAAGAAAAAAAGAGCGAAATCAATGCACTTGTTCCCACAAAAAACATTGACCTCAGTTCAAGAAGAGCATACTTAATTCACAGCATAAATAATAAGCGAATTAACATAATAGCCGAGTGAAAACGATAACGTTTGCACAAGTGGCGAAGTTGTTTCAGTAATGCAGTCCCACCGCACGCGGAATTACCGTCATTGAATTAACCCCAGGCGCGCGTGACGCCCTTATGATATTCACCCCTCCGGGATATCGTCGAGTTGTAATATTCTATTATTATCAGATACACTTTTTTGTGGTCGCGACAGTCTGCACCCGAACACCACCCCACCGTGGAAAATCATTTCAATTCAGCCGCGCGATCCAGGAACATGTGCCTCTACATATGGGAAACACGTGTGAAGGTACTTCCACGCACGCTCCGTTTGTTTAAGTGAATTGCCTCTTTGTCCCGTACGGATCTTGACAGATTTTTGACATTTGCTAATCGATCGATCTGATTTCCATTCTCATTCTAATCCGAGTTTGATTGTCCCCGAATCGTACGAATGAATAAAATTCATTACTCAAGATTTAATTTATTTAAAACCTACGACCAATTCAGACAATTGGTTTTTAAAACACGTGCAAGCAGAATAAAAAATGAGAAATAACAAAACTGTTGGATTGGAATAAACAAAATTTTTTGTTCGCATTTTTTAAAGTTCAGTAAAATTGTTAGTCTTTATATGACAACACTATTTGTTTAGCCCAATATTTGCTATGACATTGTAAAATTGACCTTTTCTTCACCCCAGCATGAGTCGCATTATTTCGAAATTGAGTTTTGTACCTGTTAGTTATGGTGTGTAGGTCAATAGTTAATTTGATTTCGAAAGCTACCTGGATCTCATCCTTGATTTTTAAATGACAAATATTGAATTGTTGGTTTTTTTTAATTTTATGCATTTTTATAAAATTAACTTTCAAAACTGAACAATCCAAATAACTTGAAACAAGTTATAGATATCGTTGCGATTTCTTTTATTTTTCAATTGATCGAAACTTGAAATTGAGAACTGATATGACATTATGACGTCAACCGTACTTTCGCTCAAATTGCAAATACAAATTTCACAACCATAATTCGTCCTCATATTTCATAGAGCAATAAACATTAATCGAGTATCGTACCTGTTACGATCGCCGGCGCTGCAGGGTATACTTACTTGTTTTCAAACTGACATGGGCTCGGCGGTTCTTGGCGCCGAAATCCATCGAATTCCATTCACTTTCTTCCTCTCTTCCTTCATTCTCGTCGGTACATAATAAAGAAAGTGAAAAGGTTTGAAAAGCTTTTTTTTTACAAACAAGTTCCTCGTTTGAATAGAACCTTTTAACGGTACGCTTCTATTTTGTTTGGAATTCGGCCCTTCATTGATTTCAATCGATTTCCAAACTGTCAGGTGAATTTATCATCGCATTCAAACGACATTTTACTAACTTGAATGAAAATAATAATTTTCCATCTTAAAAGAATAACTTCAAAATGTATTTCAAATTAAAAAGTAAAAAATTCAAAGTTTGAAGTAAACAATGACAAATAAAGTTAAATTCATTGACTGGAATAGATTTAAATTGACTGAATGTTTTGTTTTGTTTTTTTTGTTTGTTTGTTTTTTTTTTTTGCTAAATTAAAGATACCTTATAAACTAAAAGGGTAAGGTTGTACACACAGACAAGTCAGGTAAATTCATTGTATTGTTTTTTATTAACAAATAAAAATTGGAAGACGTATGCAAAATATGTATGATTGAACATAAAACAATTGGAAGACGTTCGTATCACAACAAATAAATATCGAACTTACAAACTACAAGATAGGTACAGTTATCACAAAACACGCAAGCTGTCGTGTTCGGTTTTGCAGTCGCATCTTCACTCGATTGGGTCGTCAAATTGATCAGTCCCGACCGGGGAACTCACAGGTCTATCAGTCTGGCAGTGCAATTTAAACGCAAAATATAAACGAGTGATCACAGTTCAGTTTAGAACCTCCATGGAACTGTCAGCAGAGGTAGGTTGTCACGTTGATATCACAGGAACGAGGTGGCGGCCAATCAGGAGCCAGGGTACTCAGGCGACCTGCATCTCGGGTAGCTGGTGTTGCGAGAAGGCGCGCTCCTTGTAGCAGAAGTCGCGGTCTGAGAGGCTCAGGGTGGTCCAGTAGAAGTCACCGGCGTGCGTGTGTGCAAAGTGTACGGGCACGTAGTACTGGCCGGGAACAACAGGCACGATGGTCATCTGACCGTCGAGACAGACAGTGATAGCCGCACCCTCGTCCGCGTCCTTGAGATCGGCGAGCAGGCGCTGCTCCAGGGCCTCGTTGCAGTTGTTCTGGTTGTCAACCTCCTCGGTGAAGATCTCCACCTGGGGCTCTGGTTTCTGGTTTTTGCGGGCTTTGCGTTGCAGGCTCTTGTTCTTCAGCAAGCGCAGGATGGGCTTGAGCATCTTGCTGACCTTGCGGGCTCTCGACTTGGGGCTGGTCTTCGCCGGGACGTTGTTCATGGCGAGGTTGTAGAGGTTCTCGTTGAGCTCGTTCTCGTAGTCGAACACGTGGGTCATGACAGTGGCGGCCATGTTGAATGATCGATCGGCGAACTGATTAACTGGCACAAACACAATCTCTTTTCTCTGTCGACTCTTGAGTCTTTCTCTATCGAACTTGAATCACGAGGACTGTTCGTTTGCTTTTGGCTCTGGTGCTTTAGCTCGAAGCGCTGCTGAGCGAATGGTTGTCGGAAAGTGCAACCCCGGCGTATATAAAGCCGGCCGGCTTGTCGGGGTAGCTGTGGTGGGGGAGGCAGGTGCACTCTAGCTGTGGGAACTTGGAGAATTCGGAGCTTCCCACGTCGGGGTCCACGCCGACCATCTGCCGTTCGGCCGCTCCTACAACCTAACCCCATCCACCGACACCCTAGTCGCCCCTGCACACCCTCGCATCTATCCGTCCTCGTCTTATCTAGAAGCTCTCTCGCTCGTCCTAGATCAGAATAACGTTTCCGACCCAAAAGACCCTTCTCTGATTCACATTCGGGGGTTCCTGGGTCTTTTCCCTGCTCGTCTCTATTTCTTTGATACATGCCAAACAGGATCAGACCTGTTACGCCGAGAACTCTCAGACCCACACCAATCATCATTCCTTTATCGAAACACGTGGGCAAGGGTTGCTCTGCAATTTCTTCGGCTTCCGTGTTGCCGAATCATGCGCCTATCTCTCGCAACCATCGCTCGACTTCATTCCCCGAAAGGGTTTCGACTCATTAGAGATGCAAACTTTGATTCCACGTTCTTCCAGATGACCTAATTTCTATCTCGCATAACAGATTTTTATTCGTTCATTTTTTTCAATTTTGATTGAATAAAAAGAACGAGTCTTACCGTAACTGCCCTCCTCAAGGAACTCGTTTTAATCTCCGCCTATCAAAATCCTTCAAATTATCCTCTCAAACATCCTTAGATTGAAATCATACGACTCGCTTATCTCCAGCCGAGATCGAATTACTGAGCGTCCAAATTTCACCGGTTTTGCACGGTTACTTTTGCTTGAGTCCCAACCCCCCTCTTTATTCGATAATATTATCACGCGCTTTATCGACGAGTGTAATCTCGACTTTTTTCTCCGGCAGAATGTTCTCCTTCGTGCACGTGTTTTTGGACGTAAAAAAAAAACAAAGAATAATCGAGCCCTCTGGAGAGGATCGGATTGCATTAACGCGGTGAGTTCTACTGATTTCTAGACACAGATGACAAAGTCTCCAGTTCCCTCATGTGTTTCCGTATCACTCGGGTCATAAGATATCTCCAGAGCGCAGGTAGACCTCGATTGTGGTCATTAGATGAATCAGCCACTCCGCGTCCTGCCTGCCCCTTGTCCAGGGGGCCAAAAACCGGTCCACATTGGGAACTTTGTGATTAACTGCAGCTTTTTAACGTTTGCCCGCACACGTCTAATGTTTTTCGAGGGGGCCCCCTTTTTTGAACAAGTGCACACAGTGCATCTACTGTCTATTGCAACCCTTTTTAGGGGTCCGATCTGCAACTCAACCTGATCATTTTTGCTTTGTTGTACGATGGGCTCGCGTTTTTTAAATCAGTTTAACAAGTGTACAACATGGCACAATTAAACTCGAACGTGTGTTCGTTGTTAACTAAAATGTTGTGAGACAAATATATTTTGAAAAACTTGTTTGAAAATATAATCTTGATAAAAATGTAGGTACAGGAAAAGAACGAACCAAATACCAGTGTTTGCAGGAGATTTTCCGTGATCCATTTTTAGTATAAAATCTAAAAGATAAAATATCTGTGGGAAAAAGTTGGTGTTCTTTACTTTAATGACTTATCCGTCGACTTTTCCAAACGGAAAACGAGATAATTAGTTGACTGTGGTTTTGTCATGTGTGAGTTATACACGTCCCGTTGACTTACAACTTTTTTTTTCTTCTCTGTTGACATGCTTCGATAAAGTTTACTAAAATTATACTAAAGAGATCTTGTACTTTCAAAGAGTCTAGCTTTAGATAAAATCAGACCAATTATTTATTTCAACTCTGTACATTTTCATAAAAAAATTCTAAACTGTAAAATTAGTACATTCAAAAATATTTTTTTAAACAATATTTCATACGAATATTTGACATTTTTGTTCTGTTCATTATTTAGTTTCCTAATGAAAATCCTATACATTTTTCTACTTTTCAACAGTATACACAAGTAAAAATTTCCAGCGTTCTTATTTTGACTGCAAACACTTGTTCAAACACACTTTGGGTGTAGCTTATAAAAATCATCGTTTGCCTTCGAATTGATCACTCGCGCGGAGCCAAATATTTCTAGCCATAAAGTGGCCGATTGAAACGTAATCCCGACCGACAAATTTAAACAAATCCATCGGGGCTATAACGGCACGTTCGAAGCAATTTTTTTGTCGGTCGTACGGCTATATTGCTTGAGCAAACGATGAGGGGCAAATTTGATGTTAATGCACCTGAACACGCCAAACCCCCCGACAGTTTTTCCTTTATTGGGCTCGATGCTATCCCATTTTTGCCCGTCGTTCTTTTATTTCACAGTTGCCCCCCGACAGGTACTTGCCGATTCAAAACAAATAGCCGGGCTATTTGTTTTTGCTCGTGCACCAGGGGGGCAGGCAAACGTGCCCTGCGTGATGTTCCGTTCAATACTACCTGCAATAACAAGTAATTTCGTCATTGTTCCCAGTCGACATTCGTGATGTCCGAGCGAAATCGTTCGTTAGCGCACAGGTTACTGCGCTATTCAAGCCGGGCTTTACGCTTTGTTACAGGTTCGCATGTTTCGCACAAAGTGTATATACACTTGTTTGTGATTCGTTCAAACACGTGCATCTCTTTCAAGACGGCTCACGATTTTCATGCCTGAGGTCTGAGAAAACAAAAGAAAAAACATTGCTTAGCATCAAGGTGAATTCAAACTTCAGTCATCTTTATGTAGATGCAAAAAAGAAAAGAAAAAACACCAACGAAAAAAAAAAAGAGATGATTTATTAATGAAGAAAATTGTGTGAATTTTTTGTTCTTTCTTTTGACGAGTTGATCTTTGTCTGCATTCTGAAAAGTGTACATCTTAATCTGAGAACTATAAGATTGTTGAAAAACTAGGATGCAAAACGTGACCACGAATTGAAATCCTTTTCGTCAGCGGTTGTAAAATGTTTCAGCTTTTACGATCATAATACAACTCTTTCGATGCGAGAGAGGATTGCTCGCCTTGGTTTCGGTTTCATTAGCATATAAATAATGCGAACCGAAAAGTATCACGCGAATGTCATAAAAAACTAGGAACAACGTTGAGCGAGAGAGGGAGAGGGGAGAAGAAAAAGGCAAAAAAAAATAGCAAAGGAGAGGATAAATGGAGAATGCTGGGCGAGTTGAAACAGCAGTAGCGACCCCCGGGGCTGTCCGCGCGAGTCCGAACAAGAAGTCCCCTCTGACGTCACCGGCAGGTGCAACCGCAAAAGCCGTGCGTCCTTGTCGGTGCGTCGCTCCGTTCTCTCGTTTGTTCGGCTTTTTGTTCGTCGTGTTTTTTATCTTTCACAGCGTCTCACCCTTTTCCAAGGCGCGCCGAAGGAACACGTGAGCACACGTGCAATCATACCGATTTCGAGATCCGAGATAGGACGTGCGGCGCACACGGGGCCCCGGCATTCGGTTACGCTCGGTTAAGTATTTCTTAAGTATTCCACGACGCCGAGCACCGCGACTAATCGCCGCCTCGATATCTCCGAGATTAAACCTGTCTGTCGGCTCACCGGTGTTACCTTACCGCGATGGATCCCCGACGTTCATTCAAATCATACAGATTTGAGTCATCTCGCTTTTTGCTCTCGTGCTTTTTCGCGCGAGACCCCTATTGACTTATGGGGCTACAAAAAACTTGTCTATTATAGGCTCTTAGCTCAAACTTATTCATCTCCCACTGTCGCACTTTTTTTTTGTCTTCTAACAAACGGAGGATCGCCCTGTAAAGATAAATTCCAAATTTATTGCGAAATGTTTGAATTCCGCTTGGCGTGAATTATAATTTTATTCACCAAAACATTGTCGTAAATTTTTGTATAATCCGATGAAAAGTACGGCGATAAGGAGTACAAAGGGATATACTCTTTTCTATATAATGCTGAGCCTGAAAGAGGTAAAAGAGAATGTGTTTTTTTAATCTTTTAGGTCTGAGAAATAGTTGGGCGACTACCGAATTACTGATGGCTTACTAAGACTTATGACACGCGCGCATATAATTCCTCTCTGTCGGTGGGCAGTAGCCTTTTTAGATAAGCATCTCGCCACAATTAGAACCCGAGCTTGTTTCTTTCCTTTTTTTTTCGTCTGGCCGGCGCGCATAAAAACGACAAATTTATCGTCACTGTCTTCTAATATGCTGAATTGCTTCTTTATGGCCGAGGAGCGTTGCGCATTTTTGTTGAGCTCTCCGGAGCTCGCACTGACAGCGTGTAATCGCCCCGAATTGCTTTTCAAATTACAGAACGGAGTTACGAAAAAAATATGCTTACCGTTATAATGGACCGTTTTTGTTCGACATTTTTTGACAAAATGTTAATCAGTTTTTTCCCCTCTTCTTTGTTTCAGAATTCGCGTGTTTGCTGTGAGGACTCTGAAAGGTAAATAAGAAACTTCTTTTTTCCCCCGTTGACTTGACCGTAAAAATTGAACCGGTAAGGAATGAAATTGAAACGACAAAAATGATTTTCCAAATTGAGAGAAACAAATTTGACATTTCATTTCGAAAAAGTTCTCACGATTATAAAAAGTCCATCAAGATCAAATAATCGTTTCTTTTCATCTCGATCCCAT
>JAAMPD010000705.1:0-39307 GCA_025266255.1 Trissolcus basalis | reverse complement strand
GTAGTAGTTAGTAGTAAGTGGTGGGTAGTGTNNTTNCCCCCCCCCCCCCATGAAAAGTTTCTAGATCCGCCCTTGCCTGAAATTGATAAGAATGTGATTAGTCTAGCCTTTTCAAACAATTGAAAGATGTATAGGATTTATTCACAATTTTTCTCTAGTTTTAACAAATTATTCATCCAATCTGATACATAAATAAAAAGTTTAATTATTTTGTTTTGAAATAGATCTTGCTGCGCACGCGCGGTGCTCGTTTGGCGGGCCCCTACACGGTGGTTGATGGTGAACTAAACTCTGTTTTGAACTTGGTGGGTTGCTCCTTGTCTATTACCACAGAATCTCACTAGCAATCTCTCTGTTAGGTTGAAAAGTTGAGGTTAGGTATCTCTTGTCTATAACTTATGTTAAAAATTTTGTTGTATCGAATTGAAGAGTTAAATTTATACCTCGCTACTTCTAATAATTAAATGAAAGTATAAACTGGTATATCAATTACAAAATTTAGTCATTCGTATGAGGAGAGCAAGTTAAATTTCTGCACAGCCATAATCAATAAAAACTAAAGTTGTATCATAATGAAAATATAAACAATCAATTTGTGAAAATGCCTCTTGGTGGAAAACAGGAATGTTACAAATGTGGTACCAACGAAACAGGTTTGTGGCACTCAACAGACATTGGAAATTTGTGCAACAGTTGTTTGGAAGAAGAAAGAACAGTCACAACAACTGAAAAGGATGAGAAACCATGCAGAAAGAGCACAAGAGTTACCAGATATTGTAATCCAAAATCAACTCCAGTGTTGGTGAATAAACCAGCACCCAGAGGAAAAGGGCGCAGACAAATTTTACAAAAAAACGGTTCGTACTGTCGAAAATATAACCTCTCTGTTGCTACCATGATCTTTGTCATTGAATATGAATTGATATAATTTTGTCTCATTTTTAGCCCGTGAAACTAACATTCACAGCTGCCACTCCTGTCACGAGCAGTTTTGTTTTTCACAATGGTTCCTATTTCCAAATTGGTGATATAGTTTCAGTACTTGACGTCGAAGGTGGAATTTACTATGCCCAAATTAGAGGTTTATTGACGGATCAGTATTGTGAAAAAAGTGCAGCTTTGTCGTGGCTTTTGCCAACTACAGCTAGGTAATTTGTATACATGTTTGCTTTGCTCATTTTGTTTTTAATATGTTATTGTTGTAGTTCACTTTATTCTATGTATACTAATATAATCAATTCTTATTCGTTGTTTAGTCCATCTCCAGCAGAAGGTTTCGATCCACAGACTTACATTATTGGACCCGACGAAGAATTGCCCAGAAAACTTGATGCAATGGAATTTGTAATGCATGCTCCATCCGATTATTTCAAGTTAAAAAATGGTCCATATCATCCTTCATTACTTGACATGTCTCCGGGTTTTATATGGACTTCATTAAAAAATGAAATCAGATTAAGAGAAAAGTAAAATCAATTTTCAACATTCTCATCTCATCACCGTTGTATTATTATTGTTAGCGTTATTATTAATCCAAACAAATTACTGTGATAACGATATAAGTTCAGTTCTTTGCTTACTTGTGCAAGTTTCTCCCTGAATGATTATTATAGTTCATAAAAGGTATCAAAAATTAATGTCTCTTATATTTTCTTTCACTCTAATGTCTCGACCACAAAAATATAATTGTTAATCAATTGAAAAAATAAACTGAGATGTGTTTTGAAAAATTTATAAATATTTTTATTACATAGAAAATATTGTATAATATAGTCTTACGTGAATAGTTGACAATAAACAATTATGTTTATCATTGTCTGTGTCAAGTTTACTTCAACTTACAGAATTGGTCAAACTTGTTTGTCTTCATAATAAACAAGTACACTCTCAATGGTATCAATACGAAGGTGATGTGTTATTTCTTTGTTGTATATTTGCTTTGAATGCTTCTTTCATTCAATGTTAATGTTACAGGTCAATTCAAATGTATATTGACAAACGATCATTCTCATATTGTAACAAGAATAAATTTTTTTAACTAACTACTTAATTTGATTCATAAATGTATTGCCATTAGAACTGAAAGTTATGCATTCAAGGCCAAAAACAACAATGAATAGAGTAAAATTAATTTGAAGATAGATTATCAGAGACACTTTTTGGGATAAGACCCAAGCTATCAAGCATACCCGACGGTTCAGATTCCTCGATTGGCAATGCAGTTCGTTTGTTACACTTTACGAGATGCGTTGCTGAAAAAGATCAAACAAGACACGATAAATGATATGATGTGAAATGAAAAATGTAAGATTAAATAAAGAATTTGTACCTAATTGATCTCCGTTGAAAGTTGAGAAACCACAAGAGCATTGCATTTTGATGTCAAGTGGAATATTGATAAGAGGAGAAGGAACTACGAGACTTGTCAATGGACGTTCGTTGTGTATCTGGCGCTGATGCTCTTTGAATGCACGCCAACAACATGTCACATAGCGACACTGAGTACATTTTTGTACCCCTCTGAAATTTCATTCGAACACATCAGATGAATAAAATGTTTGGTTCCGAGTTAACAAGTTGAACAAACTTTATAAAACAAATAATTCTTTACGGATAATGGTTTTCTCCATCGATATCATCTTCACACTCCTGACAAGGATAATTTGTGTCAGAAAGATTAATTCTTATTGGTCCAGTTTTCCATTTACGTATTTCTTCTGAAGGCAATTCGTTCGTTATTTTATCCACTTCATTTCGTTTGGTAAAGTGCCATACTTTTGGAATAGTAATACTGTTGACACCACCGGTGTATGGGATCACTTCTAAAATATCATCAAGCTTGTTAATCAGCAAAATATTGTGCAATCATTGAATCAATGAAATAACGTATTATTGTTATACTTTGACCGCTATTATGATTGTGCAAGTCTTTTTGATGTTGTTTCAAAGCACTCTTTTGGTTAAACCAAAGACAGCATCTGGAACACTTGTTTCCTCGTCCTTCCTCTCTGCGCACAATGTGCCGTTGCATGTGCAATAAGTACGCGTGCACATTTGAAGTATTGATGTTACCTTCACAAGTAAACTGGATCACCTGCGAATCATCAATTTCAATTTCAATTTCGTCTATAGTAATTGATTTTTTTTTTTCAAATTTACATCACTCATAAAATTACCTTTAGACAAAGTGGGCATTGCAAACCTTCACCCTTGTTGTGAGTCTTATAATAATGATCAATTGCATCGCGATGGCTAGAAGTTCGGTAACCGCAAGTCTCGCAGCGGTATGGCATTTCCGACGGGTAATGGGTGTTGGCCAAGTGTTGTATTAACAAATTTGACGTTACTGAAATGAATTTTAACAGTAAGGGTAGAACTTTTGTTTTACCATAATCATAATAAATATATCAAGTTGATAGGACTTACAGAATTTTTCTTCACAAATAGCACAAGCCATCATATTGGCATCGGTCTGACCAAAATTACTATGAGTTTCAGCAATGTGTATCTCCCGTTGACTTTTTGTAGATAACAGAGTACAACAGTAATGGCATACAAGAGAATCTGTTTGATTTGGCATACGAGCTGGTACATGGTTAATAATGTGTTCCATAACTTCTGTATTACATCGCATAATTGCTGTGCACAGGAAGCACTGCAATCAAAATTCGTTCATTTACATCATTTTTGACAATAAACATTTGTACTTTATAATAAATCATCAACAAGCATAAGACACCGCATGCTTGAATGAAAAAACAAACTTTATCAAATTATTTATATAAAAACATAGTTTTTAGTTTTTTGATCAAATGAAGATACACTTGATGTTGTCTTGCATTTCTTTACCTTGTAATGGACTAAATTTTTATGCTCTTTTGCAAACATACTCCGATCACCTTCCATCGTCGCATAATAAATTTCTTGAAGCGTTGCTTTATCGTTCTTATTCTCTTTGTTTCCGAGATTGATGCGCTTAACTGGGTCTGGTTCTGGAACAACTGGAATGGCTGTTCTTTTTCTATTTCTTCGGTTTACCAAAGGATTCTCTACTTGGTCAGCCTGAGGTGTAATTGCACGAATGACAGGCATGTTCTTTGAATACGACCAATCGTGAAAAGGATTTGCAGCTACTTTTGCCAGTCGATCCAAAAGATTTCCGTCTAAAAAACGAAAAAATATTATGAACTAAAATAAACATAATATTAATTAGAGTTTAAAAAGTGTAAACATACTTGTGTCAAGTCTTGTTTGTTCAGCAATATGCATAATAATATTGTCAAAAGCTCGGCCAGCAGTTAAGCCGTAACTTTCTCTCCAAACAAGCTCGTCCAAAAACTGTTGAATCATTTCCCTGCTGAGTAAGCTCAAGGTATTCTGAAACATTCTTGGAACAATTTTGCGTAAGTATTCCATTATATGATAGTTGCTTGAAACATTTCTTGGGTTTTGATCGGTGAACGTTGCTTGAGTAATGTTTGTAAAACCAAGATCATATAGCGTAGTTTTGTCAACAGTAAAGTCGGTCAAAATTTTGGAATCTTTATGCACCCATTGTTTAAGAGGATGCAGAATGTTATTGAAACGTCGTTTGTAAGACCTATCCCCGTCATTAACAGGATCACAAGCTCGCAGTTTTAGGTCCAGAGTTTCAGGATCCAAAACTCCCAAGACTTCGACTTTGACCTAAATGAAAGAACAAAGCTGTTACTTTATCTTAAATGATGGTTAAAAATAATATCTTACAAAACTTAAGAATTTAAACTCACTTGTCGCTGATTTCCATCTTGTGAAGTCGTACCAAGACTGATAACTCCAACTTGGATCATGGAATTTTTACCTCCCATCAATCGGCTCTTGTCACAAATCGCAGCCGTACAAACACTTCTTAAATTAGTATAAAAGTTTTTCACATAAATATTTGAGACTTTGACCCATGAAACAACGTTTTGTACATTAGTTTGGCACGCCCAATGGTAAATGAGTTTCAAAAGGACAGTAGGGCTGTGTGGAGCACCTTGAAAAATTGACCCGTTAAACACTGACACAAAACGATCGGGACAGCACGATGAGATCCATACATATCCACCGGAATACGGAAACGTGCCAGAATCACTGTACATGCCCAATTTCAATTTCACTTTTTGAGTATCAGTACTATGAACCGAGCAATATTGTTCCGAACGAACTAGACCTTTTTGAATTAACCATTCAGCAAACTTGGTTGCAGTGAACATCAAAACACTTTTCACATTCTTATCTGAAATAAACAAAAAAAACATAGTTTTTCATCAAATATAACTTCATGTCGAGCAATTCGCAATATAAATAATTACCCAAATCGGTTCGGTCTTTTTGTGCCACTTGAGAGGTAGTGTTTTTGGCTTTCAAATTTGGTCGAGCCACGACAATCAGTGAGGGAAATGTTCGTCCACCGTTAACTTTATTGAAGAGAATTTCTCTACCATCGGGCAAGTTTTTCTTTGCTTCGTCAATTTGATCTCCAACTATAATTGTATGTATAATAAATAAATACAATAAACAATAAATATGTTTTTTGTTAATTCAAAATAATACCAAATAATAAAATCTTACCGGCATTTTTACTTCCAACAGCAATTCCGCCTATACTAGAATGTTCTGCAGGTCGTCCTATTGGTGTTGTGCTGGCTGCAGAAGTCGAAGTGTTTGTTTTTACCATAGATTTGACTCTAACCGCTTGCACAGTTGGTGGAGCTGACAAAATTCAATAAAAATTTCGTTCAAATCTTTAAACAACAATGAATTGTTAGACAACTCTTTTAATTAAAAATTCTTACTCGGAGACGTATTGTTGAGAGTTTTGTTTCTCCTAGTTTGAAGAACGGCTGACACAGGCTGAACATACGAAAAATATTTTTTTCAATTCACAGAGATTGATATATACTTATACATTTACAACTTGTATAGAAATTAAAAAAAACCTCCTCAATTTCCTCAGTGATACATTTATCAGGTAACTTAGATGCAAATTGCGAGTTTGTTGGCTGAATCGTGTTTTTAAGTCTGCATCTAACTATTTTATTTAACTACAAAAAGAATTTCAGAGAGGTCAAGTACTTATCAAAGTAGATTGTATAATAATTGTTCCATCAAATCAATGATTCATCATAAAATAAAAAGGGGGTATTATCTAAAAGACGTACGTTATCCGTTGAATTTTGCAGTGTTGTCGATGAAACAACTGGTGGTCTGTTTGTTGTCGTTGTAGCTGTCTGATGTGTGCCTGTAAGCAGACATAAAGAAATAAAATGACAGTTCAAGAAAAAAAAAAGATTCAAGTTTCATAAACAAAATGATAATACCTTGAGTAGAAGCAACAGTTCCTAGAATCGTCCCTCTAGGATCAATCAATAACTGAATATTACCTTGTCCTGTATTAGAGTTGTTTAACATATTTAATTTTATCGGTTGAGCATTTGAAGAGTTCTAAAAAAATTATTCATTTATTTTTAATGTGCTCCACGTAAACATTGCCATTTAAAAATATATATAAATAAATATAATTGATTCAGCTACAAGACTCACAACACTTAATATGTTTGATTGATTTGCAATGATAGGCGGTGCACTAGCTGGTCTGAAAAATGAACAATAATTAGTTTCGTGCTTTGAATATAACATTTTATAGAAATAATATCCATTGTAATTTTCGTTTTTTACTTACAAAGTATACTGATATCCGGCAACAGGTCCACTTTGTCGAATTAAAGTTCCACTATCTTCTTTGACCAAATCTTCGAACATAACATTAACCTGTAATAAATAGAATGTTAGGTTACTCTGTTAAATAAGCTCACTTGTTGTTTTTTACTTGATAAAAATAAGTTTTTCTATCAAAATAGATGTCATTCTTGTCATATGTTTGTCATATGATATTCACCAAGTTTAATGAACTTGAATTGATGTTTGTTTTCAAGTTTTGTATAACAAAATATTTAGTTCAAAAATAATAATACCTTATTGAAGTTTTCTTTTTGCTTAATTCTAAATGCAATTTGAGCATCGCTTAGCGGCTCTTCGATACATTCCAACTTTAAAGTCATGTTCGCTGGTCTATTCTTCATCACAGATCGTGAATAACATCGTGGCGGCATTGTTGCTGCCATTTTTGATTCACCGGCAACCTAAAATAAAAACAAAACATCGTAATTATAATATCACTTATCACGTAATTGGAGGCAGTTTTCTTAAAAATCGAAATTATTGAATAAATGTTATCATTGCTACCGATGTCTATAATCGCAATTGATTATTATAAATGAATTACGAAAAATGAACGTTAACGTTTAATATGAATTCAACTAAATTTACTACTGTTATAAAACAATGTAAATATCAATTCTTATTTTCTAATAATTGATAGCCAAGTTCTTGTTTTATAAATGTCACTTTACCAGCCGCTACTTTATTTGTAGGTTAGTTTTTAGAGTATCAATTGCAAAAAGCGCTCTTAGCGACGTCTATGGCAATTCGGCAATGGCTAAGAGGCTAAGCTAAGGGTCAATTTTCACCAGATCAAAACATTTGCCAATATATTTCGCAAATTCGCTTATTTGAAAAACTAATTATTTTATTATAAAGTTTGCATAAGTTTGTATTGTATTTATAATTTGAATAAATAAATAAACAAAAATTCCGTACAGAATGTACACCGAAATGAAAAATATTTGAAACAAAATACATTCTTGAATAAATAAATAAACAACAATTCCGTACAGAATGTACACTGAAATGAAAAATATTTGAAACAAAATACACTCTTGAAGGTCAATTGCTGAATTGCTGTTTGTATTTACCAAAACTTCTAAAGAAACATACGAACAAGCGAACAAGTGAAATGTATGTTGTATAAGTGCAACAAAGATGGCATTAATGATGATAATCTTCACAAGTGTGAAAAAGAAAAAAAGATCAATCTTATTATGTCTTTCTTATACTCGTAGCAGCTCGTAGCATCAAGATTTATGAAAACAAACGCACGTTGGGGTCAAACTTCAAACACAAAACAATTTTTGGGCTCAGAGCCCTCTGTTGGCAGATGGGCACACACAAAAGCAATATCATCGTGTTCATCTAACAAGTTTGTCATCAGTCGGTGATTGCGATTGATTATGTTTAAAGCAGATGCTTGAGTAGCACATTTATTTCATTTATTCTAACTCTACGTTGCTCTATACGTGTGCACACCAAATCGTATATTACTCAAGGATCGCTCTACAATTCAGGTAATTAACAA
Organism: Trissolcus basalis; assembly: GCA_025266255.1. NCBI lineage: Eukaryota > Metazoa > Arthropoda > Insecta > Hymenoptera > Scelionidae > Trissolcus > Trissolcus basalis. The sequence continues at coordinate 31,029 of JAAMPD010000705.1, read as the reverse complement.
ATACAAAAATCATGAAAAATCTAATGTAAATTGTGTCTATCAATTCATTCAAATTCTTTTTATCTCGAAATATTATTATTAATACATTTGTCCATCGATTTTAACAAATTGCGATATAAAAATAACCTTGCTATCATATATAACAGAGTTAACATTCACATTTAACAAGGTCAAATATTCACAAACTGTTATTTTTCATTGTTATTTAATAACAAAAGTTGATAAATACGTAAGTAACATGCCGGTATCGCACATTCTTCTCGGTACCTTTCATACGTTGAAATTGATGACTATATCGTTTTGATTTCACGTTTAAAAATAATATTCGTGCTGAGCATCGGCTCGATTTTTGGTATTTCAGAAACTTTTCGTTTGAAATTGTTTTGCAAAGTAAGTAAACTTATCCATTTAATTAAAAAAAAAAAAGTGACAGTCAACATAGGACATTGTTATAAATATTAAGAATAAGGTCATTTTGACAATCATTTACTCGAATGAATAACAAAAAGTGGGCCAATTTTTGAGAGCTTCTTTTGTGTTATGACTTTTTTATTTTTTAAGAATAGAATAGGTTAGGTAGAATGGCAAAGCGACTAAATAGAGAAATTATCTTAATTTTCAGAGAAACAGAAGAGACAGGAAAGATGATTTTTTATTGAGGTTTCATTTGTTACATTACATTATAAAGGAAAGAAAAAGATTATATGAAGAGTGATGTCGTCATTTGGAGGTTTGCTCAAGGACATTCCTGGTATCTCGATTGACAAATTTTGTGATGAAAACGAATGTTCAGCAGTGTTTTTGTTGAGCCACTGTCACAGGGATCATATGGAAGGACTAAACCAGCAGTTCATTGAGAATCTGCAGAATACAAATCGAAACATGTTCTGTTCATCAATGAGTAAAAAGATTGTCGAAGAAATGAAAATAACTTCGCGAGATCAAAGTGTGATTCAAGCGCTAGAAATAAACTGTCCCACAACGATTCGTTATACTTTCAACAACGAAGAAATGAGCGTGACTGTAACTTGCATTCCTTCAGGCCACTGTCCAGGATCCGTCATGTTTGTCTTGGAAAAAAAACGCAAATCAGTTTTATACACTGGAGATTTTCGCTACAATGTCGAGGACATGCATAAAATGAAATTGTTCAAGTATTTTAATAGTTGTATCAAAAAGAAATTCAATCAAGTTTTGTTAGACGCAACCTTCCTTTCGGAATCTTATCCGAAATTCCCATCGAGGGAAGAAAGTACTACTGAGATGATTAGGATCGCTCAAAAATGGCTGGACGCTGATGAACAACACTCCATCTATATTGAAACCGCCTATCTTCATGGTTACGAATACATTCATAAAAGATTGGCCATTCATTTCAAAAGCAAAGTCCAAGTTTCAACGGACAAATTTGGTCTTTTATGCCACATGGGAATGTCGGATTACGTTACAACAAACAATAGTAGAATTTGCATAGGTAGTCGAAGGAAATATGACGACAAGACTTTGGTCATTAAACCGTCAGCAATGATATGGAAGAATTGCAACTTGAAAATCATATCGATGAAAAATGATTCCAAGTCGAATTATTACAATGTTTGTTTTTCTACTCACTCTTCTATGGAGGAACTCCAGGCTTTTGTTAAACACATTCATTTTAACGAAATCGATCTTATTGCGTTTCCCAATAGTTGTTCCAAAATGAATGTTCTGAAAATTCTTTATGATTGGTCATCCGAACGAGAAGTTGCTGAGGAAGACTTGCCCGATGAATGGAATTTCCGAAAAAAGCCCAAAAAATCGCGAAAAAATCAATTATACAGTTTTGAATTCCTCAGCGATGATGACTCCTAATTTCAAACAATTGACTTTGTTCTATAAATTGTCTTGCTCTCTAGTATTTAAGAATATTTTAAACAATGTATTTTTATTATGAATAAATCAATTTTTTACTTTTCAATATACGTTTACTTGTATTTTTTTTACATATTTTTAACCTGAACATTTATTTAACAGAAAAATAAATACATATAATGCAACATTTGTGTTTGATTTCAGATCTCAATTGACTTCAAAATGATTGATGCAGTCTGGACTGAAAAAGCTTTTTACGACAGAGCGGAGTGCTTATATTACGAACGACTTTCAAAAGTAAGGCAATCAATTTTATATGCTAACAATTCTATTTTTTTATTTTTTTTTTAATAAATCGGATATTTTTCAATTAAATTGCAATTATTATAAAATCATAGAAACGAAAACAGGCCAAATCTGAGAGTCGCACTGAAGCACATAATATATCTATCAATCAAAATGTCAACGCTTTTGTTGGAACCACTGGAAGTTTATCCAAAGAAGTTGCCAAGGCTCGTCAACAAATTAAAGAATCTTTACAGTCTGTGAGTGCTGCCATCGTACAATTTTTTGTTTTTATCATAATTTCTGATCAACATTTTCACCGTGTTGTTTTTGGCCCTTGCCTATTTGTTTGTTGTTGTTGATTTGATAGTGTAAATTGTGTGTTTAAATATTTCGTATACGTAATTCCAAATGATCTCAAACCAACATTTTCAGCTGAAAGTTTAAAATAAGTTTAAAATTTGTTTACTTAAAATATATTTGGCTTTATAAATCCAAATGTAGTTTCATTTTTTGTTTTTTCTAATTTTAATTTAAAACATTAATTAAATTAAGTTTAACAATCATAAAAAATAAAATGCCACCTGATTTACATTGAAGTGTTCCATTTTTTTCTGTACATAATCAAAATTGTGTTTTTCCAGGTCGATAGCAATTTAGGCTGTGTAAAAGAGTCAAATAGATCAAATGTTGAGTTAAGAATTGAAGCCTTAGAAAAAGAAAATCGTGCCCTTAGAAAAGGTATGAGAATTGAAGGCGTGAAAAATGAGGTTCGGCATTTACAAAAACGCGATAAGGTCCTATACAAAAATTAACCATTAAAATATCAACAAAATATATCCGATCTTTGTGCTTATATGAATCATTGGATATATTTTGTTTGATATTTTAATGTTTATTTTTTGCATAGGACCTTATTATTTATATAAAAGACAGATAATGAGTAAATACTGACCCTCATTTAATCACCTTGAATTTATTATTCACTTATTTTGTAAAATTTAATCATATATAAATTACAATCATTTGTTAACTTGTTATCTACTTCATTTTTTAGAGTTTGAAGAACTGAGAAGTCTCCTTAGTCAATTGAACGTCAAAGCAGCATAGATAATTATGATAGTGGTAAATTAATTCATAATTAAATAACAATTATTGTTGTTTTTTACGTTTGCATTTTGTAATGTAAAATATAAAATAAAACTAACAATTAATTTTGCAGGTCCAATGTGTGCGAGCGAATAAAAGTTAGGAACAATAAAAAAATTGGCTTGTATTTCTACATAAGAGCCATTATCATGCATACAATAAAAACCTCTTTCTAATTGAACTAAGTTGATATTAATGGCTTATCAATTCCAACTCAACGTATAGCAATGATATCCCGATCTTCAAAAAATCACAAAGTAACTAATTTTATGGACAAAAGCAACAAGAACAAACGAAATTAATAAAAATGGCAATTCCATGCATACTGCCACGGTATATTAAAAAAATACCAAGTTGTATCGAGGGGGTGCCATCAACTGTAATATCATTTTTATGAAGAATAAATATGACAAAGCAATTTTCATTAAATAAAATTAAATTTTAAGTGACTAAGCGTAAATATAAAACGTAAAACCGGAATTCGCTTATAGTATACACAATTACACATATGTTATATACGCATACCAAAACCATGTACATGTCAAACAAAATAGACTGATATCAAAAACAAAAGCACTGAGCGAATTTCAACATTTACTTATTTACATTACACAGACATATTTCTTATAAAATAGTTATTCCAAACAGCATTATTTATTCAAAATAGTATAATATGATTTTGTCTAGTAAAACGACATAATGTGAATATGTCGATTATTTACTTTTATAAACTCTTATGTTGTACTTAGTTAATCATGTGTGATGTTTAGTACTTTGTATATACCTTCATTGTCACTTTCGGAACTCAAAAACAATTTCGTTTGATCAATTACTCAAACAATTCATCCAGAAAGATCAGATAATGTATGCTCAACTAACAGTACAGTCAACTCGAATTTTTTTAAAGTATTAGACTTGATAACGTTTGTTTGAATATTATTATACATATCACAGAACAATTTATATAAATAAACACACTCATTAGGCCATTACTGATTGATGTCGAACTTTCAATATCATGATTCAATACAAATTGTTTTATCAACAACTGAATGCGTATTTCCTCTTCTTTTACCTTACTTTAATCGGTGTACCTAAAAAGTGTACAATATTAAATGCACACAGTAGAAAAAATTTGCCAAACATTTGAAGTAAAAAATAATGATTCAATAATATCAAACTTGAAATTGTTCGATTCAAATATTAACTGACAACAGTGCCACCTACTAGCGTTTGAAGCTTTGATTTAAATCTTGTTGATCAGTTGAAAATGCCCTATTATGGACATTAAGATGATGAGGTCCTGTGCAAAAAATAGCTATTCAAGTGTATCAAACGAAATGTATTCAACGATTCATGTCGCAACGAATCGGATGTATTTTGTTTGATATACAAGTATCTACACATTCCAACTGTTTGAAAATGAACATTTTTGTTGACAACACAATTAATTGTTGTGTCAAATGATGTCTAGCGAAAAATTGTATTCCACCAATATTAATCAACTTTATTTATAGTATACATCATAATTGGCAATTTTGTAATTGGATGAATGTCACCGCGACTTGTCGCTTCAATTCCAATGCCACTTTTCAAATGTTCAATCATCGCCCTGGCTGCGCATTTGTTATTTTCATGGACTTGTGGATGTGTCGCGTATTCTTCTAACTGAAAAATGTTATAATTAATTAACATGACAGTGAAATGTATAAATTATAATAGATTCAATTAAATGAAAGTAAAAAGTACATTCATCCAGACACATTCTGCAATTTCCAGTGGGTCTATTTTGATATCTTGCGATAAAGGTGTAAGATGTGCTAAAAAATATATGTCTGAACAACCAAAGTTGTAGTTGTGCAAATGTCTAAACCCTAATAGACATTTGAATTTTGCAATAATTCCAGTTTCTTCCAATACCTCTCTTTCCGATGCTTTGTCGATGTTTTCTTCTAAAATATAAAATGTATATTTATCTCAAGCTGATGTATACACTGAGAAAAAAATTCTATCAAATATTATAATTTACATTCACATTATTAATTTTTAATCAAGAAATCTGTAATGTCGGTAACTCCCGGTTCGACATTACTTCAATTAAATGTCTTATCATGTATTGTAAAATAATAATCACTTGGGTCGACAAATCCTCCAGGTAATTTCCACCTATTAGTTGAATAATTTTGTTTGACAACAAGTAATTTGTTGGTGTCTTTGTTGTAAACGAAAGCTCCGACTCCAATGTTGGTATGAGCATAATTGGGTATGTTGCAAACTGCATCTTCCCTTAGCCATTTGTAAAGTGTAACTGTATCTTCCTTGGTATGATGAAATTTAAAATTTTCTTCTATTAAAAATGGTATCCATCTTGAATCTTTTGCGTTCACTTCAAACCAAATAGTATTTTTTCCCAGTTTTATCCATTCATCTAAAGAAGCTGTGCAAACAATGAAAATCATTGTATAAAACAATCGATTATATTATTTCGTTTGCTGTAAAAAATTCTTATAGTTCACATATAATATAATAAATTAAATATAAGTATACATTTGAGACGTTTCGATAATTCCTGGAGGTTACATGACTCTTCCGATGAGTTGACAATAATACCATTATATCGGTCCTGTCGGCCCTTGAATATCTGCTTAGATTCTGCTATTTCAGACATTTGTCGAATAAACAATCTTTTGCAATGATTATGCTTTGTAATGATGCCTCGAAAGTAATAAAAACACGATATGATATTGGTTAACATTAGACAACAATTGCGTTTTTGCTCGATTAAGATTAAGGTGATGTATAAAGTCTGCTACCACGGAGTTAGGGACTTTGTTTATCAAAATTACAATAACTATTATTTCATCCATTATTCTTCCTAATCCTAATCTTCCTGAAGAGAAAAAGCGCATAGCATCGTGAACTGGCTTATGTATATATCGAATCGAATCTAATCCTGAAGAGAAAAGCGCATGGCATCGTGTATTTGAATCAGCCAGCTAAATCCGCGGGTTGATTTGAATTGATATTTATAAAGTAAAAGATCCATCAATGGATAAAATTAAGAATTATTTAAAATCCGTTAGCATGGTTGAAACAATAACTCGTGATTTTGTTTTTTAATTTTATTGCATAATAGTAAATAAGTGATTTAAATTATAAATCCAAACTATAGTGACGCGCGCAGTGCGTGTGGTATATCTAGTCCATTATTTTCCATCCATATATCCATCTATTATTTGTATAAATGAATTGTATCGTTCATCCAACATACTCTCTCATTAAATTTTATATAAAGTATTGTATTTTTTTTATTTTAATTAAGTTTTATTTATTTAAAAATGTAAAGTATACTGCACTGATCACTAATGCGCGCGCACATCGATCTACCGATTTTACACCAGTCACTGTTCAAATTTAATTGATTTCATTTTCATTTAAGATAGTAAATAATTGTTTCGACTATAAAATCGTTGTACGTTTTTAATTCAAATTACCAATTATTAAATTATAAAATGATTACATATTTTACATATTAATATATATGTATAACGAAAATAACCAAGAACGAAATCAAAACAAAATATGGAAAATTGTGTAATAAATTATGAGCGCTAGGCTGCACTTCGAGTTATTGAAACGAAAATCATATTTTAGATAATTTGTACAAAATAATCTTTGGAGGAGCGTACAACCCCCCCCCATTTAGATTATAGCGTAAATGATCAATTTTATGATTCGCGTAAGTGATGGAAAAATAAGTCTGCTATTCGCGCAAATGACATTCACCGCATTCTGGCAGTGAGCACCGTGTTACAATATTCATATAAAAATTATATTTATTCACCAAAATTGCGTCATGAAATTTATTTTGAATTTATTTAATGAGTTAAAAACGATATTTATTCGCTGATTTACGTGTGGTTGGCTGTGTGTGCTTGTGCCCGAATACCACCCGTGTCCATGTATTTGCATGATGTATATACCCGTACCCATATGAATGCAAAAATATTTTCCCTCTGAACTTTAAAATATGATGAATACTTAGAATGAAACAATATTAAAAAAATATACATTTGATTTTATTTTTGCATATGTTGTTGAATAGAAACGAAATAATATGAATAATGATAATTACAATTGGACTAAGGTAAACGTACCTAATACCGGTTATAGTGTATACCTATTTGTGTTGAGTTTGTTTTAAAATTTATTCTAATTTTGGATAATTATTAAATCATTTGAAATGCATCACGAAGATTAAGTGTTAGATTTCCATTAATTTCAATAAAATTTTTTGCACAGCCTCCAATTTCTGAATAAATTCTAAATATGTTTTAAACAAAAATAATACAAATAGGTACACTATAACCGTATTAGGTACGTTTACCTTATTGGACCAATAACACACAATGCGAGTTTGACTTTGGGTTATTGGTGACGTTATAACATAACCTCAATGTAGAATTTAGGCAGCTGATTTAGGCAGCTGAAAAGTGGATAGTTGTGGATGCAGTCGCAATTGTTCTCAAAGTTATGAAGCAATAACCTTGATCTCATGTTTGTTTAAAGATAATTTTAAGTGATTAAGATGTCACAGCAGCTAATATTTTTGCTGATAATTGTATATATAAAGTAGAAAAAGTTTGCCATTTGTGTGAATTGTTTTTTATAACCTTGTGTAATTATTTTGTGAAGAATGAGTGAAGATATTTTCAAGTATTTTGAGGGTCCGAGGAAGCCTTTTGGACGCAAACCAAGTCGTTCAAATCCAAATCAATTGTCTCTGTTCGAAGCAGAGCAGTCATTAGATGACTTATCGAAATTTGCATCGCAGCAGCAGCTGAGGAAACGACCCTTGAGAAAACCAAAATTAAATAAAACAACGAATGGCTCTGTTCAAACTCCAAGTATTATTTTAAAATCTGTAACCAATTTAATTGATCAGATAAACATAAATGAATCCAAAAACACGGAAAATGTTTACTACCAAACGAATGCTACTGAAAGTAGCCAATGTATGAGTGATTTAGTAGGCAAATCAAGCGAGCCAGAAGACACTGCTGTAGAAGTTAACTACCAAGATGAGAGTCAATTTGAGGTAAATATATCATGAAAATTGAAAATAATATTTGTTGCTTCCTGTAAAAACCAAACTTGTGCCATCTTGATAAAAATCTTGTTTTTCATCACTTATTGGTTGGTTTTTGTAAAACCACAATTGTAAAATGACAATAAAAAATATATCATAATTTCAACACTTCGAATTGTTAAATTGTTTAAAGTAAAACACCTGAAACCACTTGTCTGGTTACTACCATAAGTCACAGATATAATAATAATAGTGTATTTTGATTGATAGGCATCAACTTCTCAATATCCATGTGAAGAAAAGAAAAAGAAAAGAGCACGTAAAAGGATTAGAGGCAAGCACATGAAAACGCAAGAGATTCAAGAGGAAGATGATTCAATAGATGAAGATGTTAAAGAATGCTTTTTGCAAAAATCTGGCAAGAGTCAAGAAGACAACGACAAGTCGAAAGTTTATCCGGACTATTGGTCGTTGGAAGACGTGAAAAAATGTTTGGAAGGAAGTGCGAACGATGAGAATTCTTATATTACCGGATCTTTAAGGATAAATCCTCACTTTCACAGACACGCTTTTGTAACGATGCCTGATGATGACAAGGGAGATCTTCTCATTGACGGATTGCTTGATAGAAATCGTGCGTTGGATGGCGACGTGGTGGTCGCACTGGTCAAACCAAAAAATCATTGGCTCAAACAATCGGATGGCGAATTGCAAAAAACTGGAAAGGTTGTTCATATTTTGGAAAAAGTACACTCGCGTAAAATAGTTGGAACTTTGCATGCAAATTCGGGTGAAATGACTTTGGTACCTCGAGATCCGAGGCTTCCACCGATTCGTATTGTTAACAGTTATCCTCGAAAGAAAAAGGAACAAATATCAATGCAACTGTATGTCGGACAGTTGTTGAAATGGAAAAAAGTTCATAGTGCTTATGGGTAAATGCTCACTGCTATTTCTGTTATTTCAAAAGAATTTCAATAGAATTTAAATGAAAATGCAATTTTTAATTCCAGCAAATTAATTAAAGCGTTGGGTAAGTCAGGTGATCTTAAGACCGAGACACTTGCGATACTTATGGACAACAATCTAGATGTCCAGCCCTATCCAAAGTCTGCGCTATCTGAACTGCCACCTCTCAATTATGAGCCGAGCGCTCAAGACCTGACAAACCGAGAAGATTGGCGAAAAGAATGCATTTTTACAATTGATCCTGCTACTGCAGTCGATTTGGACGATGCTGTATCTTGCAAATTATTAGACAACGGAAACTATGAGGTTCATAAACGTCGCTTAAACAATTATTTGAATGAATTTGAATTCATCTTTCTTTCCCATGAAATGATATTTAAATTATTGATATGATTTTCAATTAAAATTTTTCACTAACACAGTCATTGTTCATTTCAGATAGGAGTGCATATATCAGATGTGACACATTTTTTACAAGCGTTCTCACCGTTGGATGAGCATGTAGCAAAACGTGCAACGACCGTGTACCTAACCGAAATTGCCTATCACATGTTACCAAAAGAACTCTGTAATGTGTGCTCACTGTTGCCAGGCTATGACAAACTTGCATTTTCTGTCATATGGGAGATGACTCCAGATGCTGTGCCGGTGAAGCATCGATTTACCAAAACAGTCATTAATTCCTGTTGTCAATTGTCGTATGATATCGCTCAAGATATGATCGAAAACACATCTACCAAAGAATATGACATTCAAATTCACGGCAATCATAATATAGAACAAATTATTCAGACTGTGACAAATTTGTACAATTTGTCATTAAAGATGAGAAAAAGACGATTTGATGGCGGTGCATTGCGCATTGACCAACCAAAAATTTATATACAGATGGATCGTATTTCAGGAGAACCCGTATCTTTTATGGTGGAACAACTTAAGGACAGCAATAGGTAAATGGACTTTTATTTAATCAAATTCATATATAATTAATAAATGTAATGGACATTTTGAAAAACAATAACAATGTTTCAGACTAATTGAAGAATTCATGTTACTTGCCAACATGACGGTAGCCGAGCATTTAATAGACAAGTTTCCCGATTTTGCATTATTGCGCTCACACCGAGATCCTTCTTCTCGTATTTTACACAAGACAGTGGCTATGTTCGCAAAATTGGGCATCGACTTGAATTCTCAATCAGCTGGCACTTTACAAACAAGCATCAACTGTTATCGCTCAAACGCCGGTCGAGTCAAAGATGAAACAGAAGCAGACTTGAAGATGATGGCAATCAATACTCTTTGTGCCAAAACAATGAATGTAACTTGAAAATATTTTCATCATTATTCAATCAATTACCATCAAATGAATAAATAATTTTACTTATCAACTTTTTTTTCGCTTTAGCGGGCGACTTACATTTGTTCCAGTCATTGTGCAACTCACGATGAACTCCGACATTATGCCCTGAATGTACCTTTTTATACTCATTTTACGTCGCCAATCAGAAGATACGCTGATTGTATAGTTCATCGACTGCTCAATGCATCTTTGCAAAACATTCCCATGGATCCAAAGTGGAACGACAGTTTATGCAGCACGTAAGTTCAATAAGTCCAAATTCATTGTGACAATCAATTTATTATATAAATAATTGACTCATAATGAATGCGTTCATTTTACTTCAACAGAATAGCAAATAATTGTAATGTCAAAAAATACTCTGCAAAACTGGCGCAGGAACAAAGCAGTGAATTGTACTTTGCATATTATTTGGAACTAACAGGACCAATGAAAACTACTGGGGTTGTTGTTGAAATCAAACGAACCTACCTGGATGTGATTCTCTGTGAAAGTGGTTTGAAAGTGCGCCTTCTTTACACTGAAATTGAACAAATTGCAACTGTTGTTAACTGCTACAAGAATGATATTCCACTTGTTCGTCTGATTTGGAAGAATAAAAATGATACTTGGCAGGTAAAGAATTTTAATTTTTTTTTCTTTTTTTTTAGATACAACTGTTTCTTAATTATCTGAAAATTTTTTATGCTATTTTTAGGATGTCAGCATTTTATCAATTTTAAATTTAAATATCAACAAGCATCCGGAACATTATCGAGTACAGGGTCAACTCTTACCACCAACGAAATAAACAAAAGTAAATAAACTTTACTTTTCAATTGTATAATAAGTATTATATCTGTGGTGAATCGCATTAATTAGTTAGCGTCATAGGGATTACATATACACTTAACTGATTATTGTTATTCACCACAGATATATCATTTATTTGAATGCCTCTTTATATTAAAAATTGTATTAAGTGTAATAATGAACTTTTAGCTTTAACAACGTCATTTTGTAATACATATTTTGTTTACACTTTGAAACTGTATTACACAAATTTCATCACAAAATCAATTGTATACAAATATATATATATATTAATAAATAGTTAAGTCATTTGATAGTATAAAATAATTTTTATTTTATTAAAATCAAACAAGTATGTTGCATATATATTGAAATCTTAACTATATAATGATATTATAATATGATGAAAATGAAAAAAAAAGAAATGTATAGTTCATAAAAAGTCAGAAAAGCTATATACAGTCATAGAATGTGAGTTAAAAACAGATTACGTTAAACCAAGAGCTTCTTTCATTTTTGCCTCCAGTTTTTGCATGTTTGACTGCAGTGCTTCACATTTGTTATGCAATTCACTTGACATTGAAACAATTTCATTTACATCTACTTTATTTCTCGCCGACATTTGTTCACATAATTGATCAAGATGATTTGTGTAGTTAGCTGCACCATCATCTACATCATCGTTATCATCATCGTTGCATTCTTCTTCTAAATTCCGTTCAATCTCAAAACTTTGCTCAACATTAGATGCCAGAGCTGGCAATGATTGTTGTTGCAGTTTCAAATACATGTCCGTTTTAAACCACCAAGGAACCGATTGAAATTGTTTTAAATGTTCCTTGTTGTAAACCACTCTCAGACGATCATCAAATTCATTGATCTTTTGTTCAATAATATATGACAAAATGTAAGTGAAACTAGGTTTTATCGAACTTTCAAGTATGAGGTACAAGTTACTTAAAATGGCACCTGAAACGGCTTGATAATTTACGTCTGGCAGTGCTTTTTTTATGTACAAGTTTAATGCATTGCTTAAAGTTGTAACATCTTTTACAGGCCAAGGAAATCTACAAAAAAAGCAAGCAAAAAATTAATTCAAAGTAAACATGTTTCGCTCAGTGACCAAGTTGATTGAAAGAACAAAATGAAACCATGACTTACTCCCATTTTGGTAAAACGAGCTTTGTCAGCTTTTCTTCCAGTTGTTTTCGATAGTTGTGATTCCTCCATTCGTTATCAAAGTATTCATATCCGCAAGGTAATTCACGGGGGACCAAAAATTGCTTGAATTCATCTGGAAATTTTGGACATGTCAACGTTTTTGGATCCAGTAGGATGTTAGTCAGATGACTAACAGCTTTATTGTGAATCTCTATTATGAAGTTCGGATTATAGACAAACAAGTCAACTATTTGAGAATTGTTCATTGCATGTCCTTGAATTCTGAAACAAACAAACAAACATGAATATACAGAGAGAATTGTTACGTATTTATGAGTTATAAAAATGAAATTTTACCGAAGCCAAAACATTTCCATGAGACAGTCGTATAAAACATTTTTCGGATAATTGATTTCTAATGGTAGCAATGGTGACTTGTGAATTATCATCCAAGGAACAGCAACTTGCAAAATTTGAATTGTTCTATCTTCATTCATGCTGTCATCACACAGTACCAGAACTTTTGACACAAATCCAGCATCAATGAAGCTGGTTATACTCATTTCTCGCACTTTTGTTTTATCTTTGCCAATAATTATAATAACAACCGGAATAGGTAGACTTTTGTGTCCCGAGTAAAAGATTTTGCTTAGCCTCCTTTCGGCGTCTTGTCCGCTTTCCAACTCTGAGACGATAAAAATCAAGCCGTCTTTGCCATACAATTTTCTATCATCAACTGAGATCCCTTTGCAGCATTGCAGACTCATGTAAAAAGTTTCGTAAGAGTTGGGTTTGAGCTTTTTAATAATCGGATTTTCTTCTGCGTCATCACGAGGTTTCAAATAATTCATCACATTGTATTCGTGTCTCCAGGAGTTGATGTCGTTGTCTCCTTCAGGCCACGAGATAACACATTTCCAATACAGAGCGGGGATTCTCTTGTATTTAAATTTCCGAAGGTGTTCCTTAAACGCAGTGTATGCCAAAAATTCAATCGGTGTTTTGTCAGCTTGCGGCTTTTCTATCTCGGACGATTTGAACCTTTTGTTTGTTCGCATGTTTTCAACAACAACATCCTGTTCCGGGGAGTACAGATCGTTCGCGCATTCTTCGAGACTTCGCTTCTGGATCCATATGGGTGTTTCTTCTAAGGCTTTGTACTGACTTTTCCGTTTTTCAACGAACCGCTTCCAAAAGTTAAAGTACTTCATAATTGACCTCCGTTTCATGCGACCTTTGACTTCTTCTATAGTCCTCAACATCACAAGCTCATGTTCAATTTCCTTCTTACAAACTTGATCAACAACTTCGGCCACCATTGTGTCGTAGATGTCATTGCTCAGTTTGATCAAACTTTGTATTTCATTCGTTTGATGGCTCACGATGGATCTGCAAAGTTCAATCACAACTTCTTCACTGATGTCTTGATACACTTTGCTCGACTCTTTTTCTATTTCTAAAAGAAGCCTCTCCGACTCGAACAAGCGCTCTTCATCAGCGATCCTTGCGCGCTCTTGCTCCTCAAGCTTTAGTTCCTCTTCTGACTTTTGTTTAGATTTTACAACTGGTGCTGCAAGTGTTTGTTCAATTTTTTGATTCTGAAAGCACATACAATTCGATTAGAGACAAATTTTTGCTAAACAAAAATTGAACTAGTCTTTGAAAGTTATTATAATCAAAATTTTGTACCTGAATAAACGTTTGAGGTTTGCCAACGATTGCAAATGTATTTTGACTAGGTTTAGGAGATTGGATGATACTTCGCCTAGTCTCAGATTGATATGTGCTGAAAATGCTCTGCTGATTTGGATGTTGAGTGAACGGGGACAACGAAATTAGTGCTTTGTTATTGCTTTCACTCATTTGTTGTTGTTTGTTATTGAATGACGATTTACTGTCATTAGTCAATTTATTTGGCAAAGTTGCATTATTATTTGGGTTTGCGTAAGCTTCAAACATGTGAGGCTGATCAATTGTGGATGAAAGTGTGAAACTAACTTTTGATGATTGACTCTGACTGGTGATTTCCATCGGACTGCTGAACAGAAGCGATTCCTTTGAGGAATCCATCTCGTCGCTTTGCGTTGACTCATAGGGATCAGCATTGGTTGAATTGTCGTAAGTTTGATCGGTTGCATTCATCGATTGGGGAAGCAGAAATCCGTTCTCATCGAAGCTCGTGTGAGGCACGTGGTTTAGATAAGTCTGCTGTGGCATTTGGCCGCCAGCGATGCACTCGCCGATAGAGATATTGTTTTTGGTTCTCTTGGACTCGATGACATTAAAAGCCCTTCCTTGATCAAGATTTGCTTCAGGGATTTGAAATTTTTGTCGGTTGAAGACTATGTGGGTCTCGTCTTGTGCATCTTGATGAATGTCAAGTCCTGTTTGCTCGCAAAAATACATCGCCTCGCTTTCATCTTCGAAGCCCAAAATATCAATCAGTTCATAAAGATCGAATGAAGTAGAAGGCGTCCTACAGTAGGCTTTCATCATGATCGTCAGAGCTTTTGTGCGAACCTGGTTGAAATAGCGCAGCAGAATAGCTGCGTTCAAATAGCTTGTTGCTCGTACAAGTTTGAAAAATCGACAATAATTGTTCTGTGTAATTGCCGAGTAAACTTGAATCGCGAACTTGACTTGGGCAGACTTTTGTATGGCTGCAGGAAGGTCCTGCAGTTCCCACATGAAGTTGGTGTCATTCAAGTTGAGAAGAATGACGTAAGCCCGAAATTCAGGCTCATTCGGACAGCTGATGCCTTTGAGCCGAAGATCGTGATACATGTACTTGAGAGTCTGTAGACACTTGGTGAGGTTCTCAGTATTAATTTTTTGTCAAAGACAGATGACTCCTCGGCACAAAGCCGCTCCGAGCAGACAATATGAAATCGAGCGCACTGTTCAATCAATTCAACACTCTCAAGACAGCAGAGTTCCTGCTGTGTGATATCTTTTCGAATACCTCGCGTTCTGTCCCATAGGAAATGATACCACTCGCCGAGATTCGTTCCAGGCTTTTCACACAGGCGTACTATTTCGTGAAGTAGGTAACTCATGGTCATCTTCAACGATCGAACAGGCCGAAGCTCATGTGGCAATGGTTCCTCCTGATCAGCTGAAGATCTGCAAATATTTAATCGTTAAATCAACAACTTGGCAGGAGCAATTTGATCAATAATTCATGATTATGATTACCTCGAATATTGTTTAACCGCAATCGCATGATTGATTCGGTACTCGGTTCCTTCCATCTGTTCATACAATGAAACTTGCCTCTGTGACTCTCTCATGAGTCTTTCCTTTTCAGGACACATGTCTGGACAAGTTCCAACCATGACCATCGACATCGCAAGGTCTATTTGTTTCGTTTGTTTGAGCTTCATCAATTTGTCTCTTGCTTGCAAAATTCTGTACTTGTCTTCAGTACTATTAGCTTGTTGTCTAATGATCAGTTCTAGTTCTTCAATAGAAGCACACTTGATGAGACTCGAAGCGGACTTGATGTTACTTTCCAAGTCAACTTTTTCAATCTTCTTGGGCGTTTCTTTGACTGCTTTCGGTTTCTTAGCTTTTGCAGCTGTCTTTGGCGTTGTTGCAATTTGGAATATTGAGTTCGGGATACTCGATAAAGCTTCCAGTTCACTTTGTAGGTCCTCGTCATCAGCAATAGATGAAGATGTTGACCTCGAGCTCGTTCGCTTCTTCTTCCCCTGAGAAGATTTTTGGCTGCCAGCAACGCTGCTCGTCCACTCAACATCAAATTTTTCAGCATCCTTGCCGGCATTTGCAAAAGCTTTTGTCGCATCATTTTTTGCTGCAAAGTATACGACAATCACTTGTCGCCTTGGTCGTATTGTTATTTTAGCAACAGTCCCAAACGAAAGAAAGTATTGCTTTGCTGCGGACTTGGAAAGCAAACTTTTTGGTACGTTCGTACATGTGATAGAATTGTTGATGAAACATTTTGAAGATGTTGATTTAGTACTCTTTTTTGATTGTTTCAAGTTCTCGGTCTCTTTCAATGCTCGAGTGAAAACGCTCACCGGTGCTTGAAATTTATTTCTACTCAGACGTGGCTTAAACGATTTATCAGTTTGTAACTGCTCTCCAGCTGACTGAAATGTAAATATAATAATAATAATTGAATATAATAATCAAACACAAAATTACTTTTTTTCCAATCAATTGAGATAATATAAATAAACAGTTACGATCTCAAACTTAACCTCGAAAATTGAGGGTTACTGCTTAGACAAGCGTTGATCACATTCATTTTCATCAATAAAAATAGTAGCAAAAGAATACCTTGGCAATCTCGATATCCCTTTTATCGATGAGGCTTCGATTTTGTATGTTGGATGGAGGAGAGAAGGTGAAAACACTCGAATGATTTTGTTGTAACAAAATATTAGTCTCTGTGTAAATAACCTTCGGTGCGGGTTCCTCCACAGTGTTAGGATTAGAAAACACAAACGGAGATCCTTCTTCAGGGTCTATATCCATTGTTACGTTACGTTCTTCTCTAATTTTTCCGATTATAATAATTCTAACACATTTATTTATACAATTTCAACAGACAGACGAACTCAGTGAAACTGTAGTATGTACTTGAGTGTGTTCTGTGTTGTTGTTGTGTTGACCAAACCAGAGACCATTTTCTATTTCATTGCCAACTTCATGTGCATGCACCTCATCTATACACCTATACATTTATTCTATATCTATACTGAGAATGTATTACAAAAAAAATTAAAAAATACAAAAAAATCCCTCATTATCCAAATTTATTATTATTATTTATTTTTTTTTATGAAAACATTTAATATTTCATTTTATTAAACAAGACACTAATTATATAATCGATTATTATAAACAGATATAATTTTTGTTCTTTTTCATTTTTTTTTATATAATAAAAATAAAAAATAATAAACACATCACATATTTGATGATAATACAAATAAATGAATAATAAATTATAGAAACTTGAAATATGTTGTGATTATATCGTATATTTAAAATACGATTATTATATATATTATATATGTAATAATATTTACAAAAATTAATTTTATTAATTGAATATTTGTTTTTCCTTTAAAAGTGACGAAAAAAATTGAGAAAAATTAAATGATTGAATGAAATAGATAGAAATTTATAAAATAACAAAAACAAGAAATTGAATAATTTGGATTATGAGAAAATCGAATGGAAAAGAAGAAATAATTGAAACTGAATTTATGCATATCAACAACTCTCAACTGTTTAAATCTGATGTCTTGACAACGAAATTAATACAAATGTCATGGAGCGGAGTTGTGAAAAATTGAAACGAGTCGTTTAAAATTATCCAATGTAATAAATATAAAAAGGCAGTCTTTTCGTTGGATCAAGTTGTCTAAATTACAAGTCGGTCAAGATACACGGAAAAAAGTGAGTAAATTTTGGTTTTCAATGCAAGGGAAGAGTCAGTTAAATATATCATCAACAATAAGTGAACCTCCTGTATGAACGAAATAAATTGGACTCGGATATGATTTTTTAAAGAAAGCGATGTGTATATTAAAATTCGCGCATTTGTCCATTTTGGGCTAAAAAAGTGAGGGGCTCAAAAGCTTCCTCAACAGGAAATTAAAATGCTAATACTTTTTTTGTTATTTATTATGATTCAGAATTGATAAATTGGAAAGTGACTAACGAAGAGGAATAATTGGAGCAATCGAAATTTAAAAAAACGCGTGACGATGGCCAAGCGATGTAGATCCGGCAGTAGAGGCAGTCGAAGAAGCCGCAGGGGTCGCAGGACCAAGAACGGCTTCATTGTATTTTTTCTTCTACTATTAAAACAAACCAAAAGCAAAAACGTGGTGAAAACGGCGATCCAAGCGGGCAAATGTTGGCACAAAATGACTACTGAACAAAAGTGCAGGTTCATCAGGATGGCCAGGAGATTACAGAAAAGACGTCGATCAAGGAAATGCCGTTAACTTCATGTCGAATTCAGTACAAAGTACAATCGCGGTTCATAATGTAGCAGTCCATAAAGTTATGTTATGTTCAAAAATATTCAACTAAATCATATCGTTCCAATTATAAATCCGCGAACATCCATATTTTTTCAGAAATAAATATTGCATTTCATTAATAATTAGTTATAATTCAATGATTTTTTCGAGTACAATTCAGTTTTAGTCTTGTGTCTATTTTGCAATACAATTATTATTCAATTTTATCTATTTACAAATTTTATTTGCATTTTATTTATTCTATTGCTGCTATTGAACAGAATTTGGTTTGGCAGTTGGTGGAATGTTGTCAGTTTGAAAAATATAATAAACTGCATAACTCAAAATATTACCCTCGGAAGTCCAAGTTGGCCATTTGTGCGCGCTCTTCCTTTGACGTTTAAATGTTGCTTGATAACGTTTAAATATAAACAAGCAATTGTACAAAATATTTGTTTTTTAACTTTTCATTTTTTCCCCATTAAATGCGCATGTGTTGATAAATTTTCAAACTCAAATCAAGTGTAAATAAACCACCGTCAGACCTGTCAGCAAATTACATGGTATTTCACTAAACAAATAAATAAATAATCATTAAATAAATTTGTTCAAAATATAATATATAAATGAAAAATAAAAATGGGACAGTAGAATATAGATAACTATACAATATTTCTTTTATAGTAATAGTAATAAAGTAAAAAAATATATCTAGCAGATTCAATAATAGAAAATCAAATGTGTACTGCAATGAGAATTATAATCTAGACTAGAAAGTTATTTTTTTAGGAGGTCAAATTATATTTGTTAAATTTATTATGTTCTTAACAAAACAGTTTTCATTTATTTATTCATTTATTTTTGAAACGCGTATTTTACATTTGTAAGGTCAAAATTGTTTGAAATCGTGAACAATATGTTTGATGATCATGATTCTACGAGTGAGCAAATGATTTGTTTTTGACTATATATACGGTTTATTTAATTAATTAATTAATTTTTGTATATATTATAAAGCTGCAATTGGTAATAATTCGTTATCTAGATATAGATGGTCAAAATTTAAAGATGAGGAAGTTATTTGTAATTGCAATCAAGATTGACAGAAAGTTGGCAAAATGAAATTGAAAAGCAAGCGTTAATGGGCAATGACGTCAATGATGAATGAGTAAATTATAAAAGTGTGACTAATGGTTGAAAAACGCGCGCGCTCGTATTGATGGGATCGCGTTGGCAAGCCTGGGCTGGATGGTGGCGCACGCATAGTTTTTGGTTAGAATAATCATCTGTACGTTGGGTGTGCGTAGATAATACACGTAGAAACGTCAATCTGAAATATCAAACACGACAATCAATCGAATGTAAAAGCGTCGAGTTTAGTGTGGTAACCGTTAGCATTTGTTTTTTTGTCTTATTGTAGAATAGGTTGCTCGTTACAAGAGCGAGTAATTGAATTGAGTTGACCAAAAAGTTAGAACAAGACTTGTGAAAGCAGCAACAACAATGGTGAGTGTCTGTGATGATACTATTAGATGACGCGTTCACCCATGTGTATTCCAAATAACTTGTGATTGTCATTTTGTTGACAGGTATCTTACTCGGAGGACCAACTTGCTGGTAAGTGAAATGGCCGCTTGTCCACGGCATTGACAAACTGCTCGAATCATCAAGGGGGGACGCGTGAGCGAGCCCGAGCCACTGCGAACTCATGCAAAGCATGCCTCTTTTGGTATATAGTTTCGACCTCGTACGAGATCCTCAATACTTCCATTTATGAGCGTTTATTTCAAAGTGAACGTGCAATGCAGGTCACGGTCCATTTTTGTGCCTTTTTTTTTCAATTCACTCTCATTGTCCCCCTCCATGACGGGATGAGATGAGACAAGACCAGACGGGGTGTTGTGTCACTCGATCGTTGTGACTTGTGTGACATACACAATTTGTTGACACTTTGCACGGTCATCACATTTTTGTTCTAATATCAGTTGGGCTGCTTATAATTATCAAATGCCGTTTTGTTAATCTAAGAGCAACTCGAGATATGTTCACTATGTATGGGTACAGTTATCAAAAGTTGACTGAACGAATGATCTCATCGCTTGACGGTAAACTCACAGTTGAGTCGAATAGTTGCGCCGAAAGAACAAAAGTTTGATTCATTCATTTGTGATTTGTTAACAGAGTTCCAGGAAGCATTTCAATTGTTTGACAGTCGTGGCGATGGAAAAATACACGTATCACAGATCGGCGATGCACTCAGGGCTTTGGGCCAGAACCCGACTGAGTCTGACGTGAAGAAAGTGACACAACAACTTAAACCTGATGACCGCATTAGCTTCGAAGTGTTTCTTCCAATTTATCAGGCCATCAGCAAGTCGCGTACTTCTGACACCGCAGATGATTTTATTGTAAGGACTCAGACACTTTGACAAAGACGGCAATGGATTCATATCAACCGCTGAACTCAGGCACCTTCTAACCACACTTGGTAATAAATAGCAACAACAAACAACAAAAAAAGAAAAAAAGAAAAATTGACTTTTGTTTATTTCAACCGTTTGATTGTTTAAGGTGAAAAGCTGAGTGACGAAGAAGTGGAAACACTATTAGCTGGCCATGAGGATTCCCAAGGCAATATAAATTACGAAGATTTCGTTCGCCAGGTGATGTCTGGATAAATGATTGAATTTTGTCAGTTGAATAATACCGAGGAGATGATGTACCTTCCCCCAAGTGCTTAACAACCCTCACGAATGATGAATTATTACTCAAGTATATAACAAATACGTAATAATAATAATAATTATGAATTACATTTATAAAAGTGGTATGTTAAATATGCAAACTCTGTTACGCAACAAGACAAATAATGTAATTGTTCTTAGGAGCACAAAAAATACAATTATGTCTGGATAAATGTATGTACTTTTTATTCAGCAGAAAGAGAATTTTTATACATTACAAATTACCTCTTATACCACAAATAATATTTCGTCAATGTTTAAATCTTTTATTTTAATATTATAATAATCATTTTATATTCATTCCATTTTTGCTTGCACGTAGTATATAATTCAAGATTTGATTCACACGATACTATCACCTGTGGTTTATACTTTTGTCGCTAACTTTGAATCATTCCTTTAACTGACATTGTCCTCCTAACATGAATGCATGTAAATGGACAAGATAAAACAACTGAAGTGAATTGAACAATTAACACTTGGATAACTCGTGGTCAAGTTAAAAAATGCTTGCAAATATGATGAAAACAAAACCGAACCAACAGGAGAGCAATCCTGTTTTTCCCGAATTTAAGTCTAGCTTGATTTGTTAATTTTATCATCATTTACTATTATTGTTATTTTTTGACTCTACTCCGGCCATTGATTTATTTTCTTTTATATTTTTTTGGAATAAAATATTGCTTCTGGTAAAGACGATGACACTGAAATGAGCAGAATCTGCTCGCTATTTTCTCATATATCGTGAATAAAATATATTTGGCCTGTCACAACAAGCCTTGGATAAAATTTGGATAAATTTTCGAGCAAGATGCAACGAATGAAAAATATCTTTCTTTCTTTCTTCTTTTGCAATGTTGGCGTCGTTTATGTCGCAATAGCTTCGGAAAAGCAGGCACATCATTTAGCTTCTATCATGCTGTGGATTGTGTAAAAGAAAAATAAGGTAAAATATTTCGAGACAATTGTATTTCTGGAATTAAATGAATCGGCTGCTTTAATCTTCTAGTTCTATGAATATAAAATGATCTATCATTGCAGATATAGAATTGAAGTGAATTGCAAAGCGATTTTTGTTTCTAGGCCTGTATTATACTTTTTGTTCAAACTGTCGAATTCAGCAAATATTAGTCAAATTTTAAACTCTATTATACTTGATGACATTTTTTCTTTCATAAGGCACGCGAACATGCTTTTTGGCATTTTTGTCTTATCAATGGACAAATGTTTTGAAATGAATTAACAAATGTATGGCGGCGGATTTTCACTTTGCAATATCCCTCCCAACAATGATTCATTACGAATAACATATATTTGATAACTAAATCTATATATTTATACATACATATACACACACACACATATAAATATATATGTATGTATATATGTATGTATACAAATTTGCAGCCTGAAAAATAATGTATACGCAGACACACTTCGATAAACGGCGGATTTTGTGTTTTTATAAGATTTTTAATTTCTTTTATCCTTGAGACAAAGATTAGATTTTAAACGCACGGACATCTCCTTGTGAGCACATCGAATGATCTTGTAAACTTTATATCCAAGAGAATGAATTGACCTTACTTTGGGTATTATATACTCTTAGTACCATTTTTCTACGTGTATATGCGACTATGTACCATAATATGTTTGAAGTGATCCTCTTAAATTTAAATTGATTCTCTTCTCAAGTTGAATGTAACTTTTCGTTTATAACGATGTTTAGACGCAAAGTAAAAAAAAAAAAAAATGTATATCGTTTGTAATAAGTTGTTAATTTGAAACTAAATTAATGTAGCTGGTGTATTTGTGTGTCTGTGCTAAGTGTTAGTTATTCCAGGATTTTACAGTGCATTTTTGAAGTTGAAGAGAATCTGAAAAGAAAATGAATTATAAGTATATGTACATATAATTGTTTGAAAGGTCAAAGTGAAGGGATGACTTACCGTATTTTTAAATTAAAAAGATCATGTCTCTTGCGAATTACTCAACAGCATAAAGCATATAGAGATTATTAGCATCACTGCCTGGTGGTACTAAGGCGTGACTTGGTGGAAGCACTGAAAATCCCAGAAACATGAAGGTCCGGACAAGCATAGCTGAAAGACAGAAAGATAGAAATAAATAAACAAGTCAAGATGAATGAATGAATGAATGAATGAAGATGTGCGTTGTTACCTCGATCGGAACGATCTTTGCGTAAGCAAACGACAATGTTCTTGCAACGTAATGTTTCCTCGGCGAATTCCAGAAGCGATACAAATCCCTCTTTAGAGCCTTCTGGTAAGAGACAATTTGGCACACGGATATACAGGCAGTTATGCCATACAACCGTCTCCCATTCGACAGAAGTAGATTCTGTCAATTGAAGAGCAAAAGTCAGGCGTAGAGTCTCGTTTGTTTTGAGAGCTTTTAACAATTCATCCTCCTGGAAAAAAAGACATAACACGCAACGATAGAGTTCATTTAGTTTTGTTTCGTTATACTTTAGTTAATATTCGATTATACTAACGAGTACAATGTGGGAGCTCACAGAGAGCTGACTCTGCTTGATCCCCACGCCGCGGCTCTCTGTGTTGACTGCAGAAACAGACAATGCGGCATGGGGCGCATCAGGACCACCACAGAGGCCCGACACCCAGCGTTATACAGTAATGTGGCTGGGCCCTCGCATTCTCGTTCAAATTATTTTCCATCAACTTGCTTGACATTTCACTGTAAACAATCCACATTTTACATAATTAATTCTATCATATTTCATAAACATACCAATCAATTTGCCTATCTCATAATATTTATATATCTTTATCTATAAATTCTGTTTATTTATCTGTAAATTCTTTCCTATCAATTACAATGCTGATTCAGTTACAAACGTGAATTCAGTTTCAAATAAATGTTTACGTCCACAATTTACAAACATCACGGTTCTTTAACTTTTTTTTTTTTTTTTTTTTTTTTTGTAAACAATAGGTTAAGTTATATGGCGAGAGTTATCATACTATTTGCCAAATAAATTGTTTGCTTCAAATGTACATCTACTCGATTTCTAAGGATTAGCTTTCAACAAGCACAATTTACTTGTAAATCAATTACATATAGTTCTGTTCTGGCTCATTCTGCAAAATTTAATGTAAAATTTAATCTTTTGATGAAATTGCAAATTCTTGCTTACAACAACAATTGCTTTATCACTGATAAATACTCTAATTTACAAATAAGATATATATCATAATTTGAAACACGCTCATTTGGAAAATGACATGAATCCTAGAGACGAATTAATATGATCAATTCTTTATAGGTATTATTTTATATAGACTGATAATGATAAACGTTGCTCGCACTTGGCAAGTCCAAAGCCGTTTGATAGCGTCATTTGTGCGCAATTTAGCAATTACATTTGTACAAACAAGGAAAAATTATAACGAAGAAATCTCTGTTGTACCGCGTGCTGGACAATAAGAAAGAAATTGTCGCGTTGGACACACATACACACACGCTATAATGGCAAATTAATACTTTTACATAACACATTCCCGGCAATCCGGTTATTTTCATCGCGGACACAACTCACCAACTTTGAAATATTGGTATTATCAGTACGCCACATTAAAACACAATTGTTTAAACGATCAATTTCTCTACTGTTCTTGTTCATTCAACATTCATTGATCATTATCTTCTTTCGACTCTTCTACCCTCATCAATTGGTTTCTCTCTCTCCCCCCCCCCCGTCCTCTCTGTCCCATTGCACAAATTTTGTTTCTCTCGTTTTTGCTCTTTATTAATTTACATTTGCACAGTTGATTTGAAGAAAAAAACAAACTAAGAAAACAGATAAAACAAAAAGAAAATAGAAAAAAGAATAAGATGAAAGATTGAAGAACGCACATTTTAAAGTGGATAATTATAAAAGCTACGGTATGCGACTATCATGACGCATCCTAAGTTTGACGTTGCTTGAGCAAGTTTATGTCGGAATCAGTGAAATTAGTTCGAATAAAACTGAAAGAAAATGAGGAAAAGCACAATTTGCAACATATTTTTGATTGGGTCTTGTAAGAAACGCGGTATGATGATTATATTATAACACGTTGTTGACGTTGCGTCGTAATTGAAAAAAAAAAAAAAAAAAAAAAGATAGCAACTGTGGTATAAGAAAAGAAGTAAACTGCGATAGAATGTGGAGCCATGTAGAAAAAAGAAGCCAAGTGCGTGACTTACCAATTGGACGTAGTTAAACTGGACATTGTCTTATCACACTTTTCACTTTTCTCACAATTACTAAATAAAATACTCAAATCAATACTCATGCTTTTTCGTCATAAAACCAGCACGTTTTGAACCAGTGTTTCAAAACTAAAAGCAAAAACGGATAGACCAGGGTCTGAGAAATAGTCCTCTCGTTAATAGGCGAAATAATGATGAGGCAAATGAACTACAGACACTGCAGCTAATGACGGCCTGCCACCAATGCCAAAGCAACGGACATACTCAATTGTGCTCTACCTTCACGGATATTGCGCAAATGTGTCTTAACATGCGCACAAGAAACCAAACTAGTTTCTCTTCCATCACAAAGATGGCGTCCATAACACCTCAAAAAATAAATATATACTCAGAGCGCATGCGCATTTGGTCTATGTAAGATCAAAGTGTTTCGCATGCGCATTTCACGCTACAATATTTTTCTTTATCAAGTTTACTCAATAAAAATGACAAAAACAGCTATTTTATTTTGTATATAAATTTGATTAATGAGAATTGTTGTTTCAATTACGTTTAAGTTTATTCATTCTAGACTCACGTATAGATTCATGTTTCATATTTTTATTCGATTTATAGTGTTGTTTAAAAAATTTTAATCTATTGGCGTGTTCGATGAAGAAGATTAGTTTGAAATAATGAAGGACAGACAATGCAGTTTACATAAGTGCGTGCTTTATTATTTCAAACTAATCTATTTCATCGAACACACCATATAATTTGGATTCAATTACGGAATTTTAATTTTTTTTTTCAATTATGCCTAACTTAGTTTTTTTTTATTTAAACTAATTTTTATAAGACATACAACATTATTCTTCTAAAAAAATATATTTTTTCAAAAAATATAATCAAATCAATAAAAAAAAGCGAAAACGACGTTTTATGTAAATTACTAAAACTGGTCATGCCAATCTGTTTATGCATATATAACATGTATGTGAAATTCTTTGAAAGAAACTGATACAAACATTCTTGGTAGCTTGATACTCAAATTTATCATCACAAAATCTCTCTTTACACATATTGCAATCTTTCATTGATAAATATAAAATAAAAATTCTTATATTTGCTAATTATAATTTATATTTTGAAAAATATACTTCGAATATATTTGAAAAATAAAAAAATAATATATAACAAATAAGCAATACACAATACTCTAGGAATTCATTTTAATTATGAAATAAAAAAGAAAAAAAGAATAAAATACATATCAATCTTGAAACATATCCAATAAAATTCACAAAATTGAACGTAATGGTCACTTTCGTTGATTAAATATATTGTAGTTTATTAATTTAAAAATAACATAGTGCGTCATTATTATGAGTACATTGCGAAACTTATTCAATATTTATATAAAATTATGTATAGAAAGTATACCTCTGTTCTATCGTTACAATAATAGATATTTGCATTTTATAAATTGAAATAAACATTTGCTGATCGTGTCAGTAATTTTTCAGGCAGCATATTTTTTATACATTTCCCAAATGGTTTTCGTTGTGCCTCATATCATTATACAATATTTACAGCAGGAAGAACTTAACAACAAAAGATGTATGTTACAAACCAATAGAAGATTCAATCATCTGTTTACAAAAAATTAATCAACGAAAATTTGTCTATTGACTGACAGTTAGCTAATAGCCTAAATCTTCTATTGGTCTATGACATAGTACATTCGTAATTCTCTAATATCACACTTGCGCGTTCATGCAAGGTTTAAATCCAAACGCGCACTTATTTTACGATTGATTGTTGTAAATTAAAACATTAACGCATTCTTCGGTCAGATAAAATGTATCAAAGCTTCAAAACATTTAGCGATAAAATGAATAAAATATCAACTTGAAACAATCAACCGAAATTTTTTACATTCTTTTTTTTCAATAAAAATCAACTGTCTTGATTCATTTTCTAAGTGTGACTATAGAATAGTGTTCGACTATCATACAATAATTACAAATCATATTCAATTGAAACAATTCATAAAGTCGATGACTTTGTTCGCCAAACTAAAAGAGAAAATGTTGCTTGTATAAAAACCCTTCAGTTCTTTGAATTTTCATAAAATAATATTTATGATATGCTTTACGTTCATATTTGTCTGATCTATTCGAAAATAATTTTTATCGAAGCAAACGTTATCTTATTCATTGATTATTTATTAGGCTATATCAACGGTGATTCATGATAGAAGATTCGGAGATAAGGTCCCCAACAGGCACTTTGGTAATGATATTTATAATAAAATAAAAATTTAGTTTATAATTAAAAATTGTTTGTTTCTAAAAAATAACAATAAGAACAAAATTATTGCACTTGATGTAAAATTTCAACCAAAGCGTGAATAATAATTAATGAATACATAAATGACTATCAAACATCTCGAATCACCATTGAACTTTGATTGTTCGATTTAAATCGTACATTTTTTATCATTTCAAAATGTATATAAAAAGTGTCTATTTCAGCAATGAAATAACCGACGCTGCAATTTGGCTACAAAAGAACTCACATTTGCTTTTTTCTGTACAATCTATGATAATTTTGCAATGACAATGTAACGTTAAATAATAATAATAATAATAATAACAACAACAACAATGAACAAATCAAAAGATATTAGTATAAAATTTGAGAATTTTCAAAGTATAACATTTTTTATATAAGCATAGAAAATAATAAATTATAAAGTTTGCAGTCTACTTTTGAATTGTCTATATACTTTTTAATTGTTGTATAACAAAAATGTGATGTAAAAATGAACGAACGTTAGATTGTAATTGCTTTTGTTGAAGCTTGTACATGATAAGTACAGATACATCTGCTTTCTAAAACGACACGTTTATCCCTCAAGTTAGTTGCCAATACATCAAATAACAATTGATTGACTCAAAACAGTGAGTCAAAAATAAAACTTAAGCGTATAAAATTTGGCATACGCACAAACAAAAGTCTGAAAGAAGCAGTAAAAAATGGCTTTAAATATGGAATACAGCGACTTTTGTCTATCAATTTTGAAGGTTTATCTTTTGATCAAATCACTGATTCATTTTGATTGGAAAATGTAACTACAAATATAAATTCTATAGAAATATTTGATGGATGCGCAATCCATCATAAACTCGTGAATGATGATCTCCAATAAATGTATAAGTATAAACAAACAAAAAATAAAAGAAATAAACAGATAATAAATAAAGTTTAATCGAATTTCGTCCAGTTGCTCTGAGGTTGAATGACAGTCGAATTAAACGTTGGGGTAAATGCATTGGTAATACTATTAAAATTTGTATTTGGTAGATCCTGGTCGCATGTGCTCGTTGAAGAAGATGTTGGGTTGTCGCTCAAGTTGAACTTTTGAAAGTCAATGCCATATTCTTGTAATAGGTAGAGATCCTTTGAATTATCAGAGACTTGTTGTTGAGTGTGCGCGTTCTTTTCATTTGCATTGACAGGTACAAAATATGGATATAACGGGTTGCTCAGTCCTTCGCCCATATCCGGTATGTGCAACGATTGTGTCATATGCTTCGAACTATTTGGTTTCAGTGACTTCGATAAAAGTGGATCAAATTCGTCGTCGCTATTTGGTGGATCGAGTGTTATTAAGTCTTGCGTTTCTGAAGTTTGATCCTGTTTTTGACATCGTAATCAGTTTTATTAACAAGTTTGATGTTCTTGCTATATCGTATGATAACAAAAATAGCTATTCCAGATAATACATTGAACATTTATTTTCATTAATCTTTTTAGACTCTCAAAGTTACATCAAATAATTGAATAATAATCAATAAATAAATATTAAACTTGACGTTATTTGAATTTTTAATTAAAAAAGAAAAGTCAAATTAAAATTATTGAATTTGGAATTACATTAGTTGAAAATAATTATCACAGGTGGTAAAAACATCACAAAATGTACTCTATACACGTCTTGCGTTTCTACTTAATAAAAAAAAACAAATAAATATTCTTACATATACTTACATTGCTTACAACAGCTTTGGGTGCGGGGAATAATACATCTTTCAGTTCATGCATGAGATTAATGTCTATTATTTCAAGAGGCGAATCAAGAGGCGAATCCTGGGAGTTGGATTTTAGCGGCGAATATTGTTGCCGGCTAAAAATGAAAGTAGCTATTAAGTAAGGTAAATGAATAATAATAATTTATATAACGCGTACAGATATGAAACTAAAAATGATACAGGTGGACAACTTAGTTGTAGAAACAATGAAATGATATATTATTTAATTACCTTGTTTCCGCTGTGTTGCTATTGCGAAACCGAAAATCTTTTCGGTAGCTTGTCGTGGCGGTGAAGCCACTAGGTGATTTCGATGGGGAGTTGATTGACATAGGTCTTCGATCCATCGTTGGAGAACTTGGCGCTGATCGAGGTTTCGGGAATCCTGTACTATTTTCATTTTTACTTGAACGTCCTGTAATTTAATTTCAATATGCAAATTTGTCACTTCCCTTTTACGTGCAATCGAACAATTCATCTTTTTGAAATAAAACTTACCTTTCCATTTGAGGCCTTTGTATGCAGTTTTCATGTCCTTCCCTTTATCTTTTACCTGTACATTGATAAAAATCGTTTTAAGCAAATGATATAACGTGCATTATATTCGACAACACAATACTGAATTAATTTTAAATCTTTTTAAACTTACCGACTTGACTGCATATTTAACAGCTGGATTGGCCTGCAATTCGAACAAAAACATACTTAAAAATGGCATGGAAAACTTATGCAAGAATGACTTCTTCTAAGACGAATTTGTTATTGAAAATCAAACATTTCTCTACCTTATCCTTTACACTTTTTATAAACGCAGAACTTTCTTTGCGCATTGTGTGTGTCCACTCTCGATACTGTTGCACAAATTTACTGCTAGATTTGTCAGAATAATTGAGAGCCTCTATTTCAAATTCATCCGTAAAACCAAGACCGGAGTTGAACATCACCAACCGTTCTTCAATAAACTTGCATTCAAACAAAAACAAAAAAAGACACACATTAATTCATTATAAATTAATTTAGTTTAATATGTATATATAATTATAATAATTATTTATTGAACGTGGTTTTAGTTGTTTCAAAAAGAAGTTTTCAAAATCAATATTACCTGTTGAAAAATTTGTAAATCCAACATTTTTCTCAAAAAAGGTTGCATAGGGGCAGGACGGCTTAGAACAAACGCGTTTTGGTCAAATGAGATGCTTTCTCCGAAGATTAAGGCATCTTTGTATCCTGCAGTTAACTGAACCAAAGCACGAAGAATGCTCTGGACACTCCATCGCCCAAAAGACCTGATCTATTACGCAATGCT